>VYXB01001662.1:112258-243117 GCA_013397135.1 Pachyramphus minor
AAAAAATTATCTATGTGTGTAGGCAAGTTAACATTGTAATTAAGATTTAGAGTGAGCACAGGCACAACATTCCCACAATGGGATCACTTCAGTACATCAAAGACAGCACAAATCAAGACTTCACAACACAGATGGGTCCAATTTGCTGCTTTTCTCAATTTGCATAGTTTTTTGCTCTCACAATACAAATCTTTAATGCAAGAGTTATTTCTATCATGATTAATTTCTGTTAATCCACACTGTTGATCTGTACTGTTTTTCAAGTATCACCTTAGGAGAGTAGATATTATTATTATAGGTAGGAGAAAAAGGAAAAAAAAAACCCCACAGGATTTTCATCTCCTGTTAAGTACTGGCAAAACCCATTCAGGAACAAAGTGTCTAAATCCTGAAATTACTTGCAAAGAAACAGGTAAACACTTCAATGCATATAAGGATAGGGGAAAGCTGTCCTCCCAGTCAGGGTCCTGTGTGCCTAATCCTGAGGGAGCAGCAAGCACAAGGCCTAAAGTCGTGGATATCTCTGAATTTTCTTGATGTTTGTACAACAAAAGCATTTGCTCATCATTTCAGAGGCTTCAGTGGATTAAGTTTTTTTTTNCAGAGGCTTCAGTGGTTTATGTTTTTTTTTGTGGACTCCATTTTAGGGTAATGTTTCCACATTGTTTTGCTATTACTTCTCCCTTCTGTTGGGGTGGTTTATCCCCAGGCACATCCAAACAAACCCACGGTTTGTAGACATATATTAAAATTGTTTTGGATAAGTTCAATTCACATTGTGGGAGACTCACTCTGAGCCTTTGCACAATAATCTCAAGCAGCAAACCAGCAGGCTCCTGCTTCTACCCCAGAATGGTGATTCGCCCTCACTGGGGAAGAATTACCCTCCCTCTTTTGCCCAGGTTATGCTCTGGGGAAAATTACTTGGGGTCAGGGCAGAATTTCACTGGTGTTGCAGTATTCTGCATCCAGAAAACACTAAGCAATAGGAAAGTCAGAGAGGTATGTATGTATTTGTTGAGGAAAAAAAAAAAAAGGTTAAAAATGAGAACTTTGTTGACAGCCAGCCAGTAAAAAAGTGTTTAAAGGATTAATAAGGAGAAGAAGATGCATTAAAAATATCAGACTCGGGTAATAGTTGAAAACGGTCTCTCTTCTCTGTGCACATCAGAATGGCATTGGGTGTTACCACATTGCTGGCTCAGTTTACTGACCACCAGTGTGACATCAGCCCCGACAGTATTTCGTGAAGTGCTGTAAGCAGGTTCATGAAACTTTTCTTATCCTCAGGTGTTGGGATATGCATAGCAGAGGGATTTGTTCTAGCTTCAAAGCAATTTTAAATCGCAAAATCCACAACATAAACAATAAATCTGTAAGACAGATGGCCATAAATCCCTAATGAAGCACTGCCAATGTAAATATTGTAAAAAGGATAAATAGCACTTAATTACACCATTGGCAAGCAAGTTGGGTTTTTCCTCATCTTCATTCTGCAGTTCACCAATCTCCCAGGCTCTCTCAAGCATACAGTGTACACAGCACAGATTAGTGGTGGTTCCACACTCTTCCACTGCATGGCACTTACCCTCCTATGCCTTTGCTTCTCCTTTTTGTCTTTTTATTTTGTTTTGTTGGGTTTGGGGTTTTTTTGGTTGGTTGGGGTTTTTTTGGTTGGTTTGTTTAAAAGACCAAAACACAGCATTGTTGGTTTGAGCATATGTAGAAGGCATACTTTTACTTATAAAAGTAGACAGAAAAGACGAAAAACTAATAGGGACAGGGAAAAAAAACACCCAGAAGCACAAATAAAACTGTATACTGAGGTTAAAAGACCTGAGATAGACAAGGTCAGTGTCAGGGGTGGGGAATGACACTCTTTGAAAATCTTTCTGCTCTTTTCCAAGCTGTTCTTATGCTCTGCTGCTGAAGGCAGCAGGTATATGTTACCTTTCACTTGAGCTAGGCTGTCATGTTTGGGCCTGGCTCAGAAATACAGTGCTTTTAGTCACATCTCTTAACTACTCTGCTATTATTTAATTGGCTAACTAGCCAGATAGGAAATAGAACTGAAAGCTTTTTTCACCTCTTTTCAGGCAAGGGGGACCCTAAAAACATTATAGAGTCAGCAATAGATTAGTTTCTCAAAAAACTAAAAAAAAAAAAAAAAATTTTTTTAAAAAAAAAAAAAACAGAAAAAAAAAAAACCAAACCAAAAAAAAAAAAAAAATTTTTTTAAAAAAAAAAAAAACAGAAAAAAAAAAAACCAAACCAAAAAAAAAAAAAAAATTTTTTTAAAAAAAAAAAAAACAGAAAAAAAAAAAACCAAACCAAAAAAAAAAAAAAAATTTTTTTAAAAAAAAAAAAAACAGAAAAAAAAAAAACCAAAACAAAAACACGAAAACACCAAAACCAAAGAAAAGCACAACCACAAAACAAACCACACCACCATTTTGTATATTTGATCATCAGGGTTTCCATTTCTCTCTCACTCTTGCAGCGCAGACAAGCTGAACCTTTACCTACGAACCAGAAAATCTCTCTTGTAATCTCAAGAAACCAGATACTACCTTTCCCAATACTCAGGTAATTTCCAGATTCTCAGTCAAGTGACAAGTCCACAACTTCAATCAAGTAAACTGCCCTTCAGCATCGCCTGCTAGCATAGCCAGATTACATCACTTAGTTGTACTGAACTTCTTTCCTCTTGCCATGTGATGTAAAACTGTTGTTTCTTTTCCTTTAAAATGTGCAATTTATTTTAATACACTATCATAGCAAGCTACCTTTATTTCTACAGATGCTTTAAAAAAGTTGCTTTTTGGAAAAGAATAAAGCTTTCAAGAATTCGAAAGCAGAAAGGATGATTTCTTTTCTGCTTTTAAACTATATTTTAACCCACCCTACAGCTATTGTAAATTATTATAAAATGCCAGTCACCTTGTGAATGCAATATTAAGCAGCTTGCTCATGTACAGTGGACATACAACTTAATATTTTTCATATGGCATTATGTATTGCCTTCAGTGATTTCATATAAATGTGAATATTGGTTTAGTTATGGTTGCCATATGTGAATGAGCAATGTTGGCATTCCTACACCTCTGAGTGAAAATTTCAATTTCACTTGATTAAACCAAGAGAATTGTGTTTTGAGGACTAGGCACAGCTGTGAGATCTTAATTCGCAGCAGACTCAAACAGATGTAGACAACCCTCACGCGTTTTAACTTTCCCTCTGGAGTTTTCAGCTGTCTGAACGGGGAATCATGGGCAAAAACCACATGAAAATAACACAACAAAAGGAAGGCTGGTGATCTTGCTGAGCCCACTGTCATTTGCTTGGACTTCTGCTTGGCTCTAAATATTCAGGGAACTAATGAATTCGTTTAGCTGGTAGACATATTTTCACCACTGCTAAATGAAACCATGAAAACATGAGTGACAAGGCTAACTTGCAGAGCATTAAGTCAGAGCATTCAAGGCTCAAAGAACAAATACGTATATTTAACTGTGGAATTGCTCTCTCTGCTTGTATGAGAAAGCAGAAAGAATAAGGGAGTGATTTTTTTCTCCTCAGGGGATTGTTATATTCCAGACCTGGCAATTACAAAAGTATGTTATAAGTAAAGCAAAAATGACCTCCAGATCACTTTATATCAGTGCCATAATAAACAAGTGGAGTTACTGAATCCCCTCACTCAGGGTGCCCTTGTAACATCTCAAGTCTGTTGTGCTTCCCCACTCTACAAAATATAGCTTAAAGACACAAAGAGCACTGAAAACATAAAAATCAATTAACACAAACTTCAAAGCCACCTGATTTGTTTGTAATTCATTTAGTCATTATAGATTTGATGCACTTTGCTGCAAAGTGTGCCAGAATGGAAGAACAGGGACATATTAGATTGGATATTAGGAAAAAAATTCTCATCAAAATGGTTGCCAGGGATCAGAACAGGCTGCCCAGGGAAGTGGTGCAGTCACCATCCCTGTATTTAAGACATTCTGATGTCATATTTAGGGACAGTGGTGAACACGATAGTGCTGAATTAACAATTGAACTCGATCTTTAACGTTGGAAAAGACCTCTAAGGGTGTAAACCACAGCCACTAAACAAAAACATAAAAAAAAAACCAAACAGGATACATTATTAAAAGATTAAAAGAAACATGATTTCTCTGATGTGGAGACAATATCACTGAAAGAGAAGCAAGCAAGAAAAGAGGGAAAGAGAAACAGTGAAATTCAGAAAATTAGTCTCACTGAAAGTGATTTACTTCTCATGGCTTTAATGACACCAAATTCTGTTTCAGATACATTAAATATAAGTGGCTGCTACTGTTAGTCATCAAGAATGAAAGGAGTGACATTACTACTGATTAATCTTGATAGATTTCAAGCTCTGGAAGTGGTGATTAAACTTCTTCGCAGAGCATGGCAGGAGAACACTGAAAACTTCATCCCAGGAATACTTTCACAGTCCAACAAGTTTTGCACTTGTTTAAATTTTTTTTTCCATTTTTTTTTTTTTTTTTTACCAACAGCAGAAAGCTGGGAGTAACTTTATCTGCCATTTTAGGTAGTAAAATGTCTCCCAGCAGAGCAAGGCTTTCATCATGTGGCAGTCATGTCCTTAATGAACACACAGTCAATATTGCCACAATTCTCCGGTGAACACCTTTATGGTTTGTTAGATCTGGTAGCTATTAGTCCCGCTGTCCTCTAGCTATATTTCTCTCTGATCTCCCAAGTTAAGCATGTGTAAGTTGGGTGCGAGTTTTAAAGAAAGTGTTCCTAATTGCCTCCAGTTGCTTCTGGGCTTGGCCTTAGTGATTCAGACTCTTTTTAAAAAGTTGTCTTCAGTAGAAGATAAATTCACCGTTTTCACCTTGGGATAACAAAGATGTAAGATAAATCAAGGAAAGGTAAAAAGAGCACATTGTGAAGGAAAGAGCCACCTAACAAAAAAGGCTTCAATCATACCTTCAGATAAATTAGATGAGGTCAGCTTTATACCTTGCTCCCCCACTGGGAGGGGTTTTTGTTTCCTGATTTTTCTAGATTTAAAACTAAAGCCTCTTATCTTCTTTGTACACTTACTTCGCCTTAGGAAAGATAGCATATGCTAGTCATCTTAAAATTAAAGAAAAGGTTATGGGGCAGATTTTTGTCTTTTCTTTTTTTTTTTTAATGAGTAAGGACTATAAGCTAATAGGGAAGCAATACTATCTGAAATACAGCGATTTTTGATGTTGAAGATATCCTTAATATTGAAAGCATCCTTTGAATAAAGACACCTGAAATCTGACAAGATGATACCTCAGCAATTCTCCCAAACATCCACAATCTTAAGTACAGGACAAAGAATAGATCCCCTACAAAAAAACCCCAAACTTATTTCTATTAAAAACTGTCAGGATTGAATGGTTTTCCACCTATTCCATCTAAACATTCATAGCATTAACTAATAAAACTAGCCTCTAATAAATTAGTGGCTATTATTTTATAGCCTAGATTTGACCATAATTACTTTCTTCTTGTACAAGTAAGAAAACCAAAATTCCAACAGCAATTCCTCCATAGAGCCAGTTCAGATACCCTTCTCTGCTGCAGTCCTTTCCACTGTGCCTTCCCTTTTACCTTCCTCCCCTCTACAATTTTAAAGAAACAAGAGGCTTAGCCACTCACATGTTGTTTGCCAAAGGGTAGAGACATAGAAGAAGAAGGACACTGGAACAGAGCCCAGATTTCCACTCCCCACCACCACTTCACTAAAAGCGAATTCTCATCCTGCACTGCTGTCACGATCTGCTAAACATGTTCCTTTTAACCATCGTAGGTTGGTTTGGGTTGGAAAGGACCTTAAAGATCATCTAGTTCCAACCTCCCTGTCATGGGCAGAGATATCTTCCACTACATTCATGTCTAAGTACTCATCCTTACATAAATTGTCATTAAATAAGAATATTCACATAACATTTGCCTTATGACTTCAAGTAGGAAGTTGGATAAAACAGAGGAGTAAGATCACACACCTGCATGTTTAAAAGAAAACAAACAAAACAAAAAGAAAAACCTAAACAAACAAAATATTCCATAACCAAAAACCAACACAAATTACACCCTTCCTTCACCTTCTCCATTAAAAGCTTATTTCGTTCCAAATTATCACAGTGAATCTGAATTTGGTACAGAAAAGTCTAACACTTATATTATATTTGTTTCCATTTTGTGCCTGCCATGTCTTGCATACCATAATTTGTAATACCTATAAAAAATACAAACACACGAGGTTGTTTGTAATTAAAAACAACACTGCTGACAGGAATAGTCACTTCCTAATTAAGATGTGTTTTAAAAGTGATTAAGATGTGTTTGAAAAAGTGATTAAGCTATAAACTGTCTTTTCACACTTTAAATGGACATCCTAACTCTAATCACTTGCAATTAAATCAATCAATCAGAAAGTATTTTTGGAAACCACCACCACAGATACAATCAATCCAATTGCTCTGTTTCCCTCAGAAGTTACAGTGATCCCATAGGCACAGATGAGCAAGAGCAATACAAGAATTAAAATGCAGACATATACAACTCTTCATTACACTGGTTTTAAAACTGTGTAGAGTTTGGTCAGCCTATGAAACAGCAAGAATCAAATCACAAGGGAGGATACTGCTGGAAATCCCCAAAACTTATTTGGCTTGTCTCCTCCGGTCAGTGGAATCATCAGAGGGAGAGGAAACCATGGGGAGAAGTTGCATGAGGAAAGAAGAATTTCACCTAATTTCTTTTTTAACAGAAACTTTCATTTATTGTCCATAGTGTGAGAAATGGAAAGAGAGATGTTCCATTCCAGTGAGGACAGGCTGAAAGAAGGGGGTTCAGCCCAGAGAAGAGAAAGGTCTGGAGAGATCTTACTTAAGTACTTGAAGGGGACCTATAAGAAAGATGCAGACAAACTTTTTAGCAGGGCCTGTAGAGATAAATGCAGATTGAAGTGATACTGGTACTAACATCGAAGTTATTTTCACAGTTTCTCACAGACAAACTTCATGCATGCCAAAAATAACTACAGCATGTAGCTAAAAGATAGTCAGTTACTTTTTCTGCAGTATAACTTAGCATAGGTTTACAAACCAAGAACACAGCCCATTGTTCCATGACTTGCACCTGACTATGTCTATAACTGAAAGAATTCAACTGCTTATTCTCTAAAAACAAACTATTACCATACCATCTCAATAGTTAAACACCACCCTCAGGCTACAGAATAAAGACATTGAGAAAGACAGAAACGATTTACAGGTATTTCACATAATTTTTCCAGGCTTTCCACAGGCTCATACAGGAAGTCAGTTGCATTTTGCTGGTATTCTAAGAGCTCCAGTAATGAAACAAATGACAATAATGTACTTGGAAAAACTTCCTCAATTCATACTCTTGAAAAAATAGCATATTGTTTTATGCAATTGTCTGACCTTTTCTGTGCCAATGATGAATCCATCTGGCTGGAGTTAAGGTTTCTATACATAAGAGAAAAGTCATGTTCAGTGTGCATTATGATAATGCTGTGCAGCACACAACAGGAGGCTGGAAGGCATAAGCAGAGATGACAACAGAGGTAACAGTTTTCTTCCTTCAGCAAATTTCATGTTTAAGTTCTTCAGCAAGAAAATAAGTATCAGACATAACAAAGGCTTACCTGACTAAACCAAAAGCTTTATGCAGTGTTTGAGAAAAATAGTTTGCTGGAAACCTAGCCAGGGAAATATATTTTGTGGATAAAGAGTAAAACATCAGTATTCTTAGAATACAAGCAGAAAACCACTGGAGAGGATGAAGTGAGTATTGCTTTCAGGCACTGGGCAGTTCCTTCAGTGAAGTGATGTGGATCTGCATTACATTTCCACAACCAATGGCTCATTTCAGTTCAGGCTTTCTTCCCCAAGCCTGACTAAAACGTCACCAACCATGGGACACAACAATGTGAGACAGAGGAGAGGAGAGAGATCCATTGATGCAAAGGTTTAGGTCAGTTACAGTTTGTTTAATTTACACAGCTGTAGAACCAAGCAGAAATTGTTTCTTAAGATTTTTTTATATTTTATGAAGGGATTGGATTTCGGGGGGTATAAATCATAACCATCAACTTCAAGTAAACAAAATACAGTATTTTGCAAGCTAGTTAACACTTCTTTGCATGTGAAAATATTGAATAGCGATTGTATATGAAATAAAGATGTATTCAAATTGAAACACAGAAATTGGGAATGGTAATAAGCTTTGATAGTTTTACCATAGCAGGGCTTAGTGAAGACACTGAATGTTTATTACAGATTCCCAAAGAGAATTAAGTCTATGAAGAATAGGAAACATTGAAATGCTTCAGAGCATTAGAGAAGGCACCAATACCTCGGTATGCAACAGCAGTCATTTGGCTCCAAAAGCTGAATTTGATTACAGCCCATCCAGTATATTTGCTGAATACAAAATTAGTAGCCTATTCTACAGTAAAATTAAAAAAAAAAAAAGAGACAATTTGTCTTCCACCTGCTTCAGGCACACACACAAAAAAAAGAGAAACAGAAGAATCAGTTTTGAGCTGTGAACTGCATAAACTCTTACTCTGTTTAAAATTCCAAATTGTATACCCAGTGACTGTAAATTAATTACATTTATAGGTTTCTTACTTCTTAGTCCAACAAATGAGTATTTTTGCTATCTCCACAAGAAACTTCACTTGCCATCTCAATTATAAAATTGAAAAATGCCTTAACAGCATTTTAAAGTAGTTCTAAACAGATGGTTTATGGAACTAGCAATCCCAGTATATGAAGAGTCGTATTTAAATAAGTTATGTACCTACTAGCAGAACCAAAGTTCAGCATAGTACTGGAGTGAATGCCTGGGTTCAGTTTTATCTTTCTAAAAAATGACAAGGCAGAACTCTTGGCTTTCAAAATGGAAGAGGGCATAATGAGAGAGGACCAGAAGAGTAAATCTGGATCAACAAATGTGTTATTTAGCCCAGTTAAGTACAGAGTAATTTAGTTATACCCTGGAGATAGCAGTTAATTGTGGGAATTCAGTACAGCCTATGAGGTTTTATGAAAAGACTAGAAACTAACACAGTTCAGTATTTCTACATATTCCAGCTAAAAGGTCATTGACTACCAAAGACCTTGGTCCATAGGTGATGTGCTGATTACTATTCACTTTCTTACACATTAGATACCTTTATTGCTGTGGAGATGCTTAAAGTGCTTTTTATGGCTGCATTTGATGTTGCAGGTAATGCTATATAATTGCATTTAATACAATCATAAACCACAGGATATTCAATTTACACTTTCTAGCTTATTAAAGAGGTTTAAACTAATTTTTTTATTTTCTGTTTTTATTGGGTTCCTATGGAACATTACAGAAAAAATACTCAGTAGTGTAACTATCTTTCATAGACCCAATGCAGATTTATTTCTCCCTAAGGCCCAGCTTCCTGAGCCAAAACATCCTCCCCCTCACTGCTTTCTCTCCTTTTCTACCAAGGCTGCAGCAGAACTGTATGTTTCTCAGGCACCCAAATTCAGAGATAGGTGCCCTAACCCAGGTGTGTTTATTCAAATGCCTCCTAGATAGTTTCATGAACTGATGAAGTATTGATTAGGGAAACAGAGAGTAAGGGCAATTAATTTGGCTGAACTGCCCTACACTCAGCTGGGGAGGCACATCTGGACTGATGGCACCAGTGTGGGCACCCCAGTATAAGAGAGACACATCCCAGTACAAGAGAGACATGCATATACTGGAGAGGAACCAACAAGATGGGCCATTAAGACAACTAGAGGTTTGTAGCATCTGATACAGCAGAACAGGCTGAGAGAGATAGGACTATTTTCCCTGGGGAAGAGCAAGCTTTGGGGAGATCTTATCATAGTGCAAAGACAACAAAGACAGACTCTTCTCAGCAGGGCACAGTGACAGTGCAGCAGGCAAAACCTGAATTATAGGAATATAATTCTACAAAAAGTCCTACTTTAACTCATTCATTTTTTAGTTTTATTATGATGTTCACTTGTCTTTTTTTTTTTTTTTAACCTGTTTGGGTAATCAAATGCTGGACCACATTGCTCAAAGAGGTTCCAGTCTCAGTCTGTGGAAAGATCCAAAATGCAACAGGACAGCTCTGAACAACTTGCTCTAGATGCTTCTGCACTGAGCAAGTCATGAAACTAGATGATCTCCAGGGACACCTTCCAACCTCAACCACTTTGTGAAAGATGAAATCAAGTGTGCTAAGGAGATATGATCTAACACACTGGGACAGACAAAAAAGGCTCATATCCCAGAACACACTGGTACAGAGGAAGAAGGAAAGAAAAGGCAGTAGGCATTTGGTAAACAGCCACTCATCTGAGCTGTTTGTTCCAGGATATGCTTGAAACTGTTAGTCACAGTAGCTGCCTGGGGGCAGAAGTAGAGTCAAATGCTTAGATATCCATTAATCATTGATATTTTATACTACTTGGGTTTTTTTTCTAATCAAACACCTACACTATGCATTTGCTTTCTCCAGCTCACAGATCACTGCTGCAAACTGAGGGTGAGGAGCAAGTGAAAGATCCTACTATTCAACAGATTTTGGGAAGCACGAGAAGATGGGAGATGAGCTACAGAACACTTGGGAGATTTTGGCAGGTGGTGGGCAGGCTGAGCAAGCAGGGCTTAGTCACGCTGCTCAGGAGGAATACAGAGAGCACCTAGATAAAGGAACATGCACCATTTTGAGTGGTGGGGTTCAGCAGGGAAAACATAAGAAAAGGAATCACACACATTGACTGGAAACACCTAACAATGGGATGGATGGGTCTGTAGCATTCTTAGAGGGGATGAGCTTCTGAGGTGCATAGTGCAGAGAAGAAAACACTGAGAAAGGGTGCTGGGAGACAGCAGTTCAGCCAACTCAATCAAAGCTTGGTCTGCTAAGTGTAAATTGCTGCAGTATAGAGGAAAGGGAATATCCAAAAACCATATGGACAGTGATCTGCAATTGACATTTCCTCCTTTAATCCTCTACAGGAGAAAACAGTCACTCCATCAGTACCAGATCCTGGCTGTATTAAGATATCTGATTATGTTTCCTAGAATCCACAAACCTTTGTAGCACAGCCACCTCTATCCCTGCAAGTTTACCTTGAAAGAAAGGGGTATTTTCAAATTCTCTTGAATAAAAGTACAGTCACCATTACTCAGCTCTGACTGTAGGAAAACATGGAAAATGGGTAACCATTATTGTCTTTATCCTTATTATACACCAGGAACATCACATGACCCCAAAGTTCCAAAACAGTTGCAAAACATAACAGGATGCTGCACAATTTTATAAGTTCCTAGTAACTATCTCACCTCTTCTTGCTGGATCCAGCTGGGATGGCTGAGGGTAGACCTAGAAAATATATGTGCTCCTCCTTACAGAGCTTTCTGTCCAGTGATGCAGTGACCTTTCAATGCTCTGTAACAAGGGTTTGAAAACTCATCATTAGTCTGAGTTGAGTAAGTTCATTAGCACATTGCTACAGTGTAAGAAGTGCAAAACATTAGAATTGTATGGAGAATTATTTGCCAAGAATTCATGAATTCCTTTCATTTTAACCATCTGATACTTATTAAACTACACAATTATATATCGATTCCCACATTATCTATAATTAGTAGTTTTACGGCCAAGAGTGTTTTATTGTTGTATTAATGACTTTATGCTTCATATTCTTAAAAATGGCTTGTAATATTTGCTTATGCCACACTTCCTTCTTATTCATTACTTTCATTCAAAATACATAGCTGGGTTTTTGCTTAAACATCTTAAAAGCCTCTAACCAGTAGGTATTTGTAAGATGTTAGTGCCATTTCCAGTTTGTCTCAGCCAAGATCATAACCCAGTTATCTGTAATCATCACCCACAACTGAAGCCAAATTGTCAGTTTTCAGAGTTTCTATTGAAAAAGGACTCTAAAAACGTGAAAAGGGATGCGGGAGGGGCAGGAAAGAATACTGCAACTTTAACAAAGATAAAACCAACTTATTTAGTTTTCACTATTGAAGTGCAGCTGTAACTTTATCTTAGGAGCAGTTATAGTTATCTTACTTTTGAAAAAGTAAAGAGGTAGAGTTCTCATCACATTGTTTCTTCTTCTATTGCACAAATCCAAAATTCATTGAACCTCCCATAAATCAAAATACAAATTACTTTGTGGAAGGAAGAAGTGCAAGAAAAGGAGAAACTCTGGATTCTTTTCAAGAGAATATTTCTGCAGGAGTTTTCAAAATTTTTCAAATTGTTTTCAGACTTGATTTATTGAAGGAGGTAGAATTTGCCTTTATTATTGCAATAACTTTTAATACTGGGAATAGTCACCTTTTAATTATATTAACAAGACCTGCTTGATGAATTAGGGGAGGCCTTTGTTATCCAAACTTATTTCACAGCAATTGCCAGGAGCTCATCTGGGGCAAAAACTCATGTCTGACTTTTAGACAGTGTTTTAGCATCAGCATTGTTTGACCAAGAAGAAAAAGAATTTTACTTAAGTGTTACAGGCTTCCTGGAACATACTCTGCTTTCACTTGTGCTCAATGTCATGGTGACCTTGAGAATGTACATAATTCATAGAAGCACAGTTTATTGTGAGAGAATGTGCTCCCTGTTTTTTCTTGTTGGGACTCTGCTCTGTTACACCCATGTAAGCCCAGAGGCTGCTAATTCACAGTAGCAACAGACACAAAGAGAAATTAAAAGCCCTTCCAGCATATTATGTTATTCTTAAAACATCCCAAATCATGTTTTACAGTGCAACACTGGGAAACATCCCTGATCTTTTCAATCATTCCAGTTACACCCCACAACTATTTTATTTTTTCATAAAGGATTTAAAAGTGACAGTGACCTCCATAGATGGACATTTCAGCTGCAGGTTATACAGGTAGATGGGCTGTGCCTCTAACCAGCAGATCACTGGAGAACCTCAAGAATGAGCTCAAGCCACTTGCCACATCCTGGCGACCCACCCGAGAGCAATGCCTGGCCTCCAGAGCCAGTCAAAAACAGCTGCCAAGACTTCAAAGAAGATCTGTAGAAACCAGTAAAGAATTACATAAATATTAATAAATCATTTATAATGATTATTAAATATTATTTTTAAAGGTCTGTTCCGTTGTTTAGCCAGAGAAAGCTGTTTGACAGCACTGTGGGAACTGCTCCAAATGCAGCAGGGAGGTCACCTGGTACAACACAGCATCGTGTTCCTTGCACTGATGTGGTGCTATTTGCATGTTACTGCATGTCACAGACAGGTAATCAGTGCATCAGTGAAAAAAGGCAAAATCAGGGAACAAACCTAAAGTAGATCAGCTGGTGAATTTAGTCTAGTTTAGAATAAGGTAAACTACTCCGAGTTGAGTTTTTATTACATCCATTACAATGGTATTTGATATTTACTTATGTAAATCCAAAACATCTGGACATCTGTTTATTAAGAAATAAGCTTTTTTCCCCCTAAAAAAAGCTAAAAACCCTTTCATAAGGCTTGCAAAAGCATTTTATGAGGAACTGAGTGGCAGCAGAAATATATTAGTGGAAGATGAGTTACATTAGCAACACTGAGGTTCTGCTCTGTGACGTACTTAAGACTTTTGCTTAGACCTTGTAGTCTCAGAGATCTTATTTGAATCCATTTTAATTTTTCAACATTTAATTCTGGTCTCCTTCTCCTTCCCTCCTTTTCTGTTGCATGACTTGCCTTACCAACCCTCTGGTTTTGTTCCTGGCCAATCCTGTTATGCAACTCTTCTTCCAAAACTTGCTTTCTTTCACCCACTCCGAAATTCCAGAGCTGTAGCTGAAAGAGAAAAAAAAACAACATAACATCCCAGTTTCAGCTAGAATACAGTTTATTTTCTTCCTAGTAGCTGGCACAGTGCTGTGTTTTGGGTTCAATATGGGAATAATGTTGGTAACACAGGGATATTTCAGTTGTTGTAATCAGGGACATTTCAGTCTCACTGGCTCTGCCAGTGAGGATATAGACAAGAGACTGAGAGGAAGTATGGCCAGGACAACTGACCCAAACAAGCCAAAGGAATATTCCACAATAGAGAATGTCATGCCCAATATATAAACTGGTGGGATTTGGCTGGGAGGGGCTGATCACCGCTTGGGGATAGGCTGGGCATGAGCCAGCATGTGGTGAACGACTGTGTTGTGCATCCTTGGTTTTATTGAGTTTTATTATTTCTGCTTCCTCCTTTTCATTTTAATGTTATTATTAATTAGTATTACTAGAATTATATCTTTTTGCTTCAAGTATTGAACTGCTCATATCTCAACTGATGAGGTTTATTTTTTTCCCCCGATTCTCTTCCCCACTGTGTGTGGGGTGCCAGGAAGCAGCTGTTTGGTGCTTAAGTGCTGACTGGAACTAAGCCACAACACATAACAATACAAAAAGCCACACACCCCAAGAAAACACACACCCTAAAATCCAAAAAGAATCCCACCCTGAAAACAGACAAACACACACACACACTCCCTCCTCCATTTGAGGGCTGTCTGCTTCACCACAGGACAGCAGTCTTAAGGTTTCGACTCCTGCATCTCTAAGGCATCTCAGCATGTGAATCCCAAATTTTAAAAAATAAACAAGTAAATAAAATAAAATTAGTATGGAAGCTCCCAGAAGAGCAAACCCACTGAGCCAATCTCTCACAGACTCCCTACAAACCACAGCTGCCAAAATAATGCAAAAATCCTGCAGAGATTTCAGCCAGATGAAAGCATATATATTCCCGTTTTGGTTTTAGGAAAAGTTTCTGCCTGCTGTTTAGCAAGAAGGACTGAAAAAGGTAAGGGGAATCCTATCTGGCACAGCAGCTGAGAGAGCTGCAGTTTGATTTCAAAATAGCAACTGAAACGCTCTTGTGTTGAAAAAGCATCAGGCAGTTTTAGCACCAAACACTACCCCTTCCATTTATATGCTGGTTGTTTATTTCAAGGGCTGATGGCCACAACTGATATTTCATGAGGACACAACTGAGAAGAAATCTTAAAATGAAATCCGTGAGTACATTGATTGATCAGCCCCATTTAAAAAAAATATATAATATGAGTAGAAACCAGAGTACAGAAGTGAACCCTGGAGGTGTATTTAGCACACCCTATGCTCATGCCTCCCTTTTACAGATCTCTTGATGGGGGTTTCTCTGAAGGAAGGTGAGAGAATTTTGCTGCAGCAGCAGCTTTGCAGGGTTTGAGAGTTTCCCTGCTTACAGCAAACAAGGTTCACATCTCCCTGAAGATCTGATAGGGAAAAATTGAGTGGCACCATGTCTCAGCAGCTACATAGTCAAAAATTCACTTGGAGACTTCCTCAGGTGAGAAAAGAAAAAAAAAAATAAAAAAAATCAACCAGACTGAAAGACTCCATCCTTTCTAGAGCTCAGGTATGTCATCCATAAGATTGCTTCCATAAATTAGATACATTTAGCTCCATACGTCCACTCTCTGAAGGAACAAGTTTATGGAAGTTCACTGGTTCTAAATGCTGTAAATTAATCAAAAAGTTTACATCTACCACACTTTGTTGTCTGCAATAATTATGTAAGAGAGATTATGTGACTTGAAACCTGAAAGTGTAGAAAATACATTTTTTTAGTTACTCTTTTAAACAGTAGCAATGGATTATTTTGGTCATAGGGTTAATTTTAAATTAGATTTTATAATTTTATAAATAATTTTAAATTTAAATTTTAGAATCAAATAAAAAACAAGGGACTGAAAAGCTTATTTTCTACTGTTGCTGGCAGTTCATGTTAAAATTAAGCTACTCTCTTGAGCATTCTCACTCAAAAAATCATCTCTGTACTGAATAAACTCATATGACCTGAATATGTTGCATCTGCCAGTAGGCAATAAGTGCTAAAAGGCAGTAGACTGGAATTACCAAAGGAGCTGTAGAAAACAGTTATAAACGATAAAATATCTTGAATGACATTTAAAACAAGTCCAACATGTAAAGTATGCAGGAAATACCTATCAATGAAGTGAGGGGAAAAATGAAAATGAATGTTATGTCCATTTATATTTAAGGTACAGCCCTTGAGACTAGACCTCTTGAAAAAAGGGATTTCTCTTCTCTTGCCTTCTCAAGCGAAATGTATAACTTTTCTCACTCAAACCATCAAGATGAAGATGAAATTGCAGATGCTTCTTTACATGATTGTGACATTTTTATCAAGGAAGGAAAAGGCTTCTTTAATTAACCTTAAGTGTATATATACATTTATGTATTATAAGTGAGTTTTTCTACCATTTCAGGATGACAGTTCTTGCTTTCTAACTCCTCACTAGTTTAAAGACACTCTTCTTTCCAAGTGTCATCTTGCCAAAAACAACCCATTAGGGCTAAGTGGAACACAGGCTTTTTAAACTTCATCAGGATTCACAAAACTATTAAAGCACATTTCCCTTCCTTTCACCAGAATGGGAATAATTAATGACACCACCATCATCTGGAGCACAAACAGCATACTGCATCACTTGGCACATGAACAGAAGTTTAGTGGCCCTTTTTTTTGCATCACAATACTTATTAGTGGAATCACGGTGCACCTTGGAAACAGCTATTTCCATATTATTGTGGTAAATACTTTTCTAGGAGAAGAGCAAAGAAAGATATTTTAGTCTATAGGGAGGTTGCAGAGTTGGGTGGAAGCTGCCTTTTCCCGTGTCTTTTTCTTTTTTTTAACACTATTAGTAAAAACAAGGACTTCGCAATTCAACAGTAGGTTGCAGCCAGAGAAAGACAGGGAAGGGGGGAAAAAAGGAAAAAAAAAAAGGGTGGGCATAGGAAAATGCCATCCAGGTTCCTGAGAGGAAAGGGGGAGACTAGGGGCAAGATAAATTTTTTGGCACCAGCATGCAAAAGGGTGATAGATGCTAATGGAAGTAAAACTGTTCCTCATCAGTCCAGGTAATCAGCAGAGAGCACAAACCACAGAGTCAGCACTAAAGGCCGACATCCCAGGGGAGGCAACCAAGCACGGCTATGCAAATGCTCCTCCATGATTTGATCTCCGCTTATGGAAGGTGACAACAGAGCTCTCCATTTTGAAAGCACTGCCTTGCTTAACATATCAATGTGCAAGCACCGGCAGAGGAGCTGACCTTTAAACAAGACATCTCTTCTGACAAGAGAAGTACAGTTAACTTACACTAAACCAGCAGCTTCCCTGGAAAAGTGCCTATTGGCTGCAAGCAGGACCATGACAGCTCGGACAGCAAGTTAGCAGTAGATGTTACAGAAGTCCTGTGATTTGTCTTTTGGGGGGGGGGAAGAGGAAGAATATAGAACAGGGAAAGAATAATTCACTGAACTTGCATTGTCTCAATTTGTGACATTAATGTTCAGCAGTACTACAGCAGTACAAACTGCAAATAGAAACACTTCTTGGAAAAATTCAAATAAAAAAAAAAATCATAGAAAGCACACAGGCTGTCACAATACAGACCTGTATGGACATATGCCTGGGAAAGTCCATTTCTTATGGAGGTCTTATATATAGACATATATAAATACATAAAGCTTTTTCAAATACTTGTGACAGGTGGTCAAGGCAAGAAATTAATTACACAGGCTCCTTATAGGATAAATAATCCTACCCTGGCTCACTAATATAAATTTCAATAAGATAATTTTATGTACTAAATCATGTTTACAGAAGACCATCCCTCTGTGGGAAGGTGGATATACACTTATATGTAAATATATAAAAGTTTTACTAAATATACCTCAGATGAATACAAAGATAGAAATGGAATTCAAATTTTTCTTAAAAAAAAAAAAAAAAAGGGCTATCTTCAGGTTTCACCAGCCTGTAACCACACACCATATGCATTGCATACTACAGTCAGTTCAACTGTCTTTAGTTTACCCCCAGTGAGCACAACCTGCCAACCTCTGCATCACAGCCTGCATGGCTCCTCTTCCATGCCCTTCTTCCACAGAAAAGAGAAAGTACTTTAAGCAGGGAAATTCCACGGAGAAAGGTGGGTAAGGTACCACCCATAGCTCTACTACATAGATTGTAACATGGCTGGCTTTTGAAGCTCTGTGTTCTTATGTCAAAAATTCATTTCCTCTCTAAACAGAGAGGCAAGTCAGAATACAGAAGGCTATTGCTAATATTGACACCTAAATGAAAGGATAGAAGTAACCTCTACTGTTTGACATACAACTAAGCTCCATTATGTTCAGAGATGCTGTAATTTCAGTTGAAGCAATATCCTGGAATTTCTCTTTTCGTTTTGGGTTCAGTAGTTATCGGTCACATTTTATTCCCAGCTTCATTTTTTTTTGATTTATGACTAGGGATTTCTCACAGTGAGATAATATTAGAGACTTTTTGCATGTTTACTTTCAGTGAAATATGTTTTACTAGAAATGCACAACTGTCCTTATGGGGTTTTTTTAGGTTTACTGGATTTAGTCTAAAGTGACAGAGCTCAAAACACCACATCTACTGCTTTCCCCAGGGACGTGGATTTGGGTTTGTCTGTGTGCTTTTGTAATTGAAACTTGCTTGTCTGTATCCATGATGTCCATTCATATCTGCCCTCTTTCAAAGCTTGAATGAAGGCTGATCCCCAAAAAGAATGATTTCTAAGAGAATAATTCTGTTGCTTTTAAAAAATCTGAAGTTTACTTCCAATTTTTAAATCTTAACCCTTAATGAGCAATAATGAGTGCTGGAGAAGGCACAAGGAGAATTTTTGATGTAAGATCAGAGGCAACTCAGAAACTCAAGGACACTTGATAAGTCAGAATTTACCTAATAAATGAGCTGCATTTTTGATGTATTTTGATTATGTTATGCTTTGCTTTAGTTTGGACTTTCATGACAGTTGAAAGCAAAGTTACCGTTATCACAGAAACATTTAAAATGAAATTGGTTTGAAAAACAACTATGTATGATATTAAATTGTAAATCATTCTCAAGTTTCTCAAGAACAAAAGGTCAGATGCATAGCTTATGTAAATCAGTGTTGCCTTTTTGATGTTAATGTCGTTGTATTAGTTTCAAGCCAGGATTTGATCTGTAGTGCCCTAAACTTCAAGTTTAAAAAACACTTTCTTGCAAGATTTGCCTTTCTCTAATCCAGATCTGTCACATAAATTTTGCAAGAAGCCAGAGATACTAAAACAAGAGCAAAGAAAGTAGACCTGTGTTAAACATAAGTCCAAAAAGAAAGTTTCTCCTTTCAATCTGTCTCTTCATCCTCCCTCATTTATTATTTCATTTGCATCATTTCTAGCAATCCCACGTCTCTATACACTCTCTGAATGTGAATGGAACACTCAACTGTCAACTTTGTTATTTCTCAGTTTACAGGATTTCTTTTTTTTCTTTTTTTTTTTTCTTTTTCTTTTTTTTTTTAATTTTAAGAAAGTTACACCTGGAGTCCAGCCATGTTGTGAGTCATGCAAAAACCATGTGGAAGCTTGACATTAGATGTGATACAGACATTAAAAAATTCATTAGCTATAAAGTGCCACAGACATACAGACCACTTGGTCTGAAAGAACTGCCAAGATCAAGAGAGCTGCTGAATAAAGAGCAGCCGTAGACAGGTTAGAATTTATTTGGTATCTGATCCAGTGCATGATATATTAATTGGTGGATAAAACTGTTCCAAGAATTGCTGAAAAGCTGCATCTCTAGAAGCTGCACATACTCTCACATGCTTTGACCTAGCACAGTTAAACATACTTGCATCTTTCAGTAATTGTACACAGCATCCAAACATCTCAATAGGAACAACATTCCAGTGGTATTCGCTTTCAATGACAAGATGAAGACTCAAAATCGTATGTCATTATATTATAGGAAAAAGAACACACAGGGAATTGAAGCTCCTAGTGCAGAAAAGAAAAACCAAATGGCAAAGCTATTGCCAGCTTTTTCTTATCAAAGATTTTGAGCAGATGCAGTCAATGATCTTTTAAAGCGGTGCTTTCCTATACATTTCATTAAAAAAAGGACTTCACAAAGCGTAGCTGGTATATATCAGCCCTATTCCTAATAAGAAGTTCTGCAAGAGTGAATTTCTGAGGATTTTCTGTGGTCCAAGGATCACTTTCTCTAAACTAGGCAGACCCATAGATTTTGCATAGCAGTAGGTATGAGGAAAGAGAGGAAAAGGAGAAAGAAGGAGAAAGTAAACAGTACATGGTTTAAATAGGCAGAATTAGCTAAACTGTGCTGCCCAAACCTGAACACAGCGTTCTGTAAAAGAGCTTACCGGATCTGAACAGACAAGGATTACTGGAGAGATGGATGGCATCCTGTTCACTGCTTCCAGTCAGAGGTTTACATTTTACAAAGACATTTGTCAAGGCGACTCTTATGCTCAGCCTGTGGCCCAATGTTCTTCCCTGCAGATCTACCTCACTAGTTATTCAGACTTGCATTTGTGCAGTAGAAACTCAGCTGGAACTACCTTATACTTAAATTGTTGTCAATTCACCTAATATTCCTTTCAGGACACTTCTGTGCTTCAGCTATTCTGTCTGTACCTGACATTCTCCCTACAACAGCAATCCTGGTACTTTAGTGGAATAGAAAAATCACTAAGTCTACAAGTTATTAATGAAAAATATTGAACAGAACTGAATTTAGGAAAGGCCTGTGGAAATCACACCCTATGTATCTTTGAATTTGACAGATAAATACTCTCAGACTGTGCTTTTTCTAATTATTTTTAAACTTACCTGCAGTTCCCAAATAGGCTTGTGAGAGTATCACATAAAGTACTATAAACTTTACAGCTTCTCTTTGGTCTGCAGGGCTCATTACCCAAACGTAGAAAGAAATTAGATTAAACTATGCCAAGTCAATCTCAGCAACTCCACATTACCTTCTTGGTGCTTAAATTATTCTAATATTTCACCAGAAATTGAAGGTGACTTGACTGCATCTCTAGATCTTTGCACAAACACACAAAAGTACTAATTTTAAAGAAAAGAAAAAACAGAAAACACACACAAAGAAAATCTTCAATTTTTTTTTCTATTCCATTTACTAGGTTGTTTGTTTGTTTTTGTAGCTAATCATGGAGTGGTTTATCATTACTACAGAAGAATCCTCACTGTAACTACTTACAACCCCACACCCTACAATCATCTGCTACTGCCTCAGGATTTTTTATCAGGTCCTACTCTTTAAAATAGGTTCAACAACTCTCTAGAGATCCTAAAATTTGACCAACTCACAACCCCACAGGGCCACCACACAACTGGATCACACTGTTTATCAAGATTATAATAACATTGCAAATAACATCTCACAGTGCCTGAAAAAATCGTTACTTCCTCCCTCGAGACTAAGAGCACTACTACTCCCTTAGTCCATAGAGGATTAGGTCTAGAAAAACCCTTGGCATCATGATATTTTCTGAGGTACAATGCACTGGATGTTAAATGTCAGTCTTCAGGATGAAAATCCATGGTTCCAACACAAGCTGGCATATATTTGTTCCTCCCTTCCCCCAGGCATCAAACCTGATTAGTTGTTTAAAGATATTTTCAATTCAGTGATCTATATATTTTTGCTAGATGCACAATATACAAAATTCCAGCTAAAATAAAACAATACATGACATTTCTCCTTTAAAATTTTGCAAAAATAAGGCTTTAAGATCTTAAAAATATCACAACATACAAACTGGCTCCAAGCAAATAATTTAATGCAAAAGGCAGATTAAAGTTTGAATAGCAGAAATTGGCTAGAAAGGGGAGAAGGGAGGATAAGAAACAAGCAGTTCATTTTCTTCATGTCTGGATAAGAAATTTGGCCATGAAACTGAAGTCATTCATCATCCATATTACCAATACCACAAGTTCTCAGGGCAGCTGTTCTTCAGGTCAATTGCTTGAGAATCTCTAAAAAAAGAGGCAGTTTAGCTGAAGAAGTGACCCAAATAATTTTGACACTAACAGGTTCTCTGCTTCCAGACAGTGTTGGAATTGTAAGATTTTGATCTTTACCTCCTCACTAGTACCAATTTTAGTGGTGGGAGGAGCAAAGTGGGCGGTGTACTTGTTAATCCACTTAATACAAAACTGATCTTGAGGATGCTGCCAGTGATACATAGCCATATTCTCCTCTGATAAATCAAACAACAAGGATTGTCCCAGTTCTTATATCATTGTTATGTTGCTGTTCATATAAAAGTGATGGAGCACGTTTGTATTAAGACATAATTATCACCTATGCATAACCTTTAACGACTTTATTAACTACTAACAGTTTGTGATACAGGAAAGCAAAGGCCAGGAATTTCTTGGTGCAAGTGTAAAATCTATTTGTCTAAAATAAGGGGCAATTATTAAAGACAAGAGAACTGTACCTATGGAACTCCTATTAACAAGCTTTCCCAAGAAGAAAAAGAAACCCCAAATCATTGTGCCCTCATAGGCTACAACTGCTATTCAGTGCAGACTCAACTTTTTCTCTGATGGTAATACTAATTAATAATACAAATTAGTAATGCAAAGGTAATACAAATAAATTTTTTAAACTTAGGGAATTTAAAAACTGAGCAAATTATGAATTTGGATGACTATGTTTATTAAACACAGACAAATGAGCACCTACTGTTCAGTAAATTTCTCAATAACTATGCAGATGTTTTAGACACATGGACAGCTAAAATTTCAGTCACCTAATTCAACATAAAAAAAAGTCCCATTTCTTTCTTCACTTGTTTTGTACCTGCTAGCTAATAACTAAATATATTCACTTTTTTGATTGTATTCTTTGAAGAATAAAGACATGTCTTTGTACTCTGACTTTGTACTGGATCTGACCAGACAGTTGACAGCCCATTAAACTTAAGTAGTACAGACCATACATTTTAAGATCCTAATTTTCAAAGCACACCAAAATTACTTACTACATATGTACAAGAGTACTTCTGAGACACTTTGAAATCACACATTTGAATTTCCTCGAGAAATAGATAGGTTTCTGCTTTTGTAGAAAAAATAAAAATAAAATAATTAAAAGCAGCCATTCCAATATCTTTATGGTCAGGAACCTTAAAGAAGTGCGAGATGTGTCCGTGATTAATACTATTACTGTGAAAATTCATATTAAAAGTTTTCAGATACAGCGTTACCCTCTTTCAGCCAAGAACACTCAGAAGCATATCCCTAGCACGAGCTCGATCCTTCTGATGAACTGAATTCTGTTTTTAACTGATGATTAACAAAACCATGAATTTGATGCACACTCCTGCCATTGCAGCCACATAGGATGTAAGATAAATACTGTACTTTTCTTTCACAGTAACACTAAAGCTCACTTAGATGTGATGCTCTCCCTTTCTGAGCTTCCTCTAGCAATACACACTCTAATTCATTTGCAGAATGTCCCTGCTTAACAATTTTTTCCCTTCTCCCATTCCAGTGAAAGAACACACAAAAAAAAAAAAACCAAAAACAAAACAAACAAACAAAAAAAAACTTTAACTCTACAGAGATATTTGATAAAAATATTTCTGACAATGTATTTCTGGAAACACAGCTGAAGCTCTGCTGTTGGATGGCCCCTCAAGTTGAAGGCACAGATGCAATGTAAAGAACTACAATGGCATAGCACATACTTTTGGTTGTGGATCCGACAAAAATGGTTTACATAAAGAAACAGGTTTGGAACCATAAAAGTAATCAGTTAAGCAGCTGAGAGAATGCATAACAGTAACATTCTGATCTTTTGTCCCTGCTGCAAAGCATCACAGCTACCTCATCCCTTTTGTAATGGGGCAAGGGCCAGTTTGGTCACGTTCCCCAGCAAACATCCTCAGTCACTAACCCAAACCATTCCCTACTGGCCTTTATTCCAGGCTACAGGTCTGCTCCTCATTTCCCTTAACTTTCAAGGGAATGCTAGAGATCACATTCACACTTTCATGATTATTCCTGTCAACAGGATCAGAGGCTGCAAGGCTGGCAACACACAATTACCGTACATAAGGGGAGGCTGAAGGAAAGTAAATGGAACATCAAGCAGCCACAGCTGTGTTTCACCTGCTCTCAAGCAGTTACCAAAAACACCCCACCCCCACACAGATTTTTTTTGTGACACTATAAAACATCCCTTGAGCGTGTTACAAAATAATTGCTTTTTGAGTGCAAAGAAAGTAATACTTTAAAGAGTCAATTTAAACAGTAAGAATGATTTTCAGCATAAACAACAAAATCTCAAAACTGTACTCAACATAAGGCAAGATGAATTGCCCAGTTATACCCTTCCAAACTGTAAGGGTTGCTCTCCATTAGTACAGGTGTATTGCAACACTTCCTGGCTAAAACACTAAAAGCATGCTGGCTACAACATGAAACTCAATGCAATTCATTTTGTACTCAGTTTGTAGTAATTAAGTTCTTTGTATAGCCAAAGAAAATTACCCTGAGTTAGCTTCTTATTTTTGGCCTTTAATAAAACTACTATTTCATTTCTGAAATAGTATGGACAGACCTGTGTATTTTTGTGGGAGAATATTACACATTTCTGGCAAGACTACAATGCCAAACATTCACTGAATTTATATTGCATCTTTTCAGGCAAGTAATACTCAGCAGGATTCAGAAGAAGTACATTCCAGACTGTGCTAAAACCTAATTCCAGGCTACGTCCTCCTATGTGTTCACATTAAGCAGTTGAGAATCTGGAATTCAGAGGTCTGTACATCAAGCTGCCTAAGCTGAGTTGAAATGAGTATACTTCTTCAAAAAAAGTAATTTTTCTGTGACTTCCATCGAGATCTTCTCCAAAGGATCTTTATTTCAGACCAGGCAACTCTCCCTCCTAAACACAACCTGCTTTCTGTATTCCTAGATATCAAGCTTAACATTTGGCAGCATTCTCAAATAAGCTCATCTAAGAAATCCCACCTAATTAATTTAGATTATCATTGCACTACATAACCTCAGCTGCCTTTATAAATACTCACAGCAATTATTTCACTGCATGAAAATACTGAACAGCATTAGCACTAAAATCTACTGAAAATACCTACAGTCATATAAGGACAGCTCCTCATTGTGACTTCTTACATTAGATGTCACATTTGATCAAGTCCACTGAGCTGCAACAGCAAATCCCACCTCATCCACACTAAGGATCTCCTTTGCTGCTCTTAGGAGCCATGATGACAAAGTACTCTGCATAACTCAAACGAAACAGTATTTCAAGGCTGAGCTAAAACACGCATCTATCAAACCTACCTGAAGTCTTCTGCTCAGTCACATCTCCACACGCAGCAATAAAGGGCTGCTTTCTCACCAAAGCCATCACCCCCTCATAGTTTCTTTCTATCAACTTCATCACCAGAGGATTTTGGCTCCTAACCAGAACAAAATGTCTCAAGGCCTCCATCATTGATCAGTTACATTTACTTTTTAATTTTTCCCTGTACTTCACTTCAGAGAGAGGCTAATAAAGAAAAAATAAAAACATCCCACACCATAAATCCCTGTAACTCATTGCCTCCTTCCTCTTTAGCAATATTCTTTCTGCCTTTCTTTCTTATGGCAGAAAACCCCTCCCAAACTCCCAGGTGTTCCCTATGATCAGCAGTGAACCACTATTGAAAGCCCACATCCTCTGCAAGCAGGTGTGGGTAAACAGAAATTTAAAATTGCAGCTGAAAGTGTTTTATCATAACTAAATTGACTATGTGTAGGATCAGTAGGTTTGTTTGTTTTTCTAAGTAAGATGTGTTTTGAATAAATTCATTTACATTAGTACATTAGTCAATGAAGATATTTTCAATAAAATTGTGGTTTCATTAAAAAACAAACAAACAAACCAACATTTGGCACTAATTTCCCATAAACATAGCTGGGTGGACATGAGTTTCAATAACTTCTTTTATGCTTTCATACTTCATACCCCATCAGCAGCAATTATATCAGCACCAAAGCACCAATGCCAAATTACTACTGCTCTTCTGATCATCCAGGTAATCTTTCTCAGAAACTTAAGGCAGAATTACAGACTTGCATCACTCCGCTGAAACCTCACCTCATAACCCCATCCCATACTTCCTTTATTTGCCCCCCTGTGTAGAAGGATGAACCACCCAGGCAGGCAGTTGCTCTCTAGCTTGCCTGCATCCCTCCATCACACACCAACAAAATGATTCCTCAGCAACCAGGAGGCAAACCCACTTCAATGATTTTAATGTTCATTAGTAATCTCCCCCATTTATGTTCCATCTTCTAGTTTATGCAACTTGTTATTACCACATTTGAGGATTTTTTTTAATGAAACAAGAATTATTTTCTTGAATGCAACTATACCTGGCTTGGGCAAAGCTGATTAAATAGTCTTATGCATTCAAAATACAAATGGTAGTCTTACACAGTCATTAAGTATTCAGCATAATGACTGTTCAGAGTTGTATTCAGCTCTTTTAAATTAGGACTTTTATGTTAATTAATTCACTAGATATTACCTGTAGTTTTAAATATATGTGTAGGTTAATAGACGATAAAAAGACAGGAAAATTTTCATCATGAAAGTGTTGCTTGCATTTCTCATAAATATTTTGGTTTCCATAAAAGTATCATGGGAAAAGGTTTATTTTATTTCTTATTCCACCTCTGGTTTCTGTATGGGAAGGGTCAACTGGTTTATTTATTGGAAGGGTCAAGATAGGTCAATCAAATCAAAAAAACATTAAAAAACTGCTTCTATAAACATTTTACGAGGAAGGAATTGCTCTCTTTTTACATCTCATTCGAAAAGAAGTTGGGAAGGAACTGAGGGAGGCAAAGCTCTTCAGTGGTAGTTTAAGTTTTTCTTTTATTCCAATTTCTTTCTACACAAATCAGAAGGCCTTCCACTTTGCCTTCTGAAGGCCTTTGCTTAGTTCTGTCCAGAAAAGGAAGAAAGCAGTAATGAAACTCAAGTAATTTGAAGGAGAATTTTCAAAACAGGGTCATGCAGCTCTATGATGTGCCTGTTAAACAGTACATGATTACACTGGTATTCTTTAACAAACAAATGAGCAAGCAAATGGACATCAGAAAATAAAAACAGGAGTAAAAATGTGTCTTTTCACATAAGTTATTCTGAACGCTTACTCTTTGCTTTTCTTTAGAAGGAACCTTCATCAGCATTAGAAAATTTAAAGTAGCTAGGCTGTTAATAAAGGAATAAATTCTGAGATAAAATAATGCAATGACCTAGGTTACACCCCAAGCCATAAGTAGTTTATTTAATCACAAAACACGGTTTTATGGTATTTTTCTTTTAATTTACTAATTTAGATTTAAGTTTCAACAGACACTTAAGTATTCTTAAGTAGTACTGGATCACACCCTTTTCAAACATTTAGTTCATTTTCACAGTCATCTTTAAACACTTTCCATAAGCAGGGACAGAGATAAGCAGTAGGACAATGATAAATCCATATCACTTTGGCAAATAAGCAGAGAAGAAATGTTGGCTGGGGAATTCCTGAATCCATCTATTGCTCTTCTACTCTGACACTAAATGGGGGTCATGCAATTCGCTAGTTATCTAATGTCCAGTTTTGTACTTTAAATACGTTATTTCTTATCAGACTGACTCCTCATGCTCCAGCTTGCTCTGAAGAAGCAGAAATTGCATGTGGAAAACAGGATTTTCTTTCCTTTTGTTCTGTTCTTGGCACTCACTATCTTCATTCAAAGTGCAACATCATTTTGACAAAATGCAGTGGGTAGCACTGTAAAACTGAATTAAGTAAGAGCTCCCCAGCACACACACACACATATGAGGGGAAACTCTATAGCTGCAAAAATACTGCTCAATTTGCATTGGCTGCAGTTCAGTTTCAAACTATCCACCCAACTTCAGAGCATCCTCTCAGATCCCAGCTCCAGAGGTGGCTGCCTACTTCTGAGCATCAGAAACACAAAAACATCATTTCCTTGCTGAGCCTGCTAGTAGCATTTTAGCCTAAAATTTACTACTTTGGAAGGTTTCTATTTTATCAGCAAGAATCTCTGTATCAGTGTAGCACACAAGGAAGGCTTGCATGGACAAATGCCCCACCAGAGCACAGCAAGTCCTTGACACGCTTTGAAAGGACACAAAGCACCAAAGAAACATTGTTTGGAGGAACAGTTTATTACTTTTAAAAGCTGAGTAATCTAAGAGGAAAACAGAATAACACAGGAAATTTTGTGTGCCTCAGTCACATATCATCAGCTGTGTCCCTTTGCATAATTTACTCCTAATAGTACCAGAAGATAAGAGCCACTCATTCTGGAAAATCATTGTGATAGTATGCAAAAACTCCTTCCTTGTCCTAATATCTGTTCTGTTATTGACTTAAAGTCTGAATGCACATGTGTATAAAAAAATAAAGCACAATTTCAAGCAGAAAAAATACTTTTTCCTCCTCTCTGAATTTTGGCATTTTTTTATTCTGGGGGAGATGGAATGGGTTTAGCATGGAGAGATTTACATAATTTAACAAAAATTCAGAAATCAGATCAGTTGGGTATAATCTTCATCTACCAATAAACAAAGCAGCAAAGTGTAATTTAGCTGAAAAGATGGGATGAGATGTTTTTACAAGCACAAGTAAAGGCAATGGAAGAGCAGAAGTGAAACTGTAGCACAGTTGCAGATACAAACAATTAGTAGGTGACAATTTGAGAAGAAAAAGAATCACAGCTTTGTGTGTTGAAAAGGACTGTAATTAAATCAAATAATGTCCCTGATATTGTTTTTGTACTGTAGAAAGAATTTTCCAGCAACCAGCTGGAAGAGCGGTAACAAATTTATCATGTCATGAATTTTGTTGTGTGGTGAGGAATACAAGAAAATGAACAATGATTAAGCACCAACCTAATGCAGTATATTTGTCACTCTGCATGAATTAAAAAGCTAGAGGGACACTGTATAGTACTTGCTGTCTGTGTTTTGATTCATTGCATTGTTGGCTGTCTTAGAACTATTAATGATAATGTCTGCTAACTTTTGAATTTGGAAGCGCTACTTAGGGTATTTTCAACTAGGAGCATCTTTAAAGTAGATTTCTGGAAGGTTCAGTCTGTTCAGCATAACCTTGGACCACAAAGACTGAATGCTTTGATCAGCATCACATAACAGTAACAATCTTAACATTACTTATGTATACAGCTAGATTTTTATTTTCATAGCTAAAGTCGGTGCCTGCAATGTCACTGGTGATAATGCATTACCATTTTTTATCTATGGAAATGGGAGGAAAATCACATCAGCTTAATAGGAAATAATATGGTAATCCCCATATATCAGTTAAGATAACTGTATTTCAGCAGGGCATAAAATGCCACAGGCTTCTTCTGTATTGAGTCAACTGTGAGATTCAAAAGCAAATGCAGATATGTTTCCCTTTTCCTTGAATTCATCAGCACAGTATAATTGTGATTCAAATAGTGAAGAGGGAGGAGACATACGTGGGTTGTAAGGAGTACAGAGTGACCGAAAGGACCATAAGTAATGTTGCCCAAATTGTGTGATACTGGTGGCTGTTGGATATTACTCCAATGGTCAGGCAGAAAGATCTAAGGGGAAAAAAACTAATTGAGGATTATAATCTGATATGGACAAAGATTTTGTGGGGCAGTTGTCTTCTGCCTACATCCTGAGGCCTAATTTCACATCAATAATAAAATATCTGCTTATAAGCCTTCAGCAATATATAAACATACATATATATGAAATATATTACAGTATGTATATTCACTGCCTCTACTCAAGGTTGGAAATACTTTATTTTAATGAGCAATGAGGAAATTTAATGGGGAAATACTTTATTTTAGTGGTTGTAATGAGAAGAGGAAGGCTGTAAGTCAAAGTTCTTGAAGATCACTTTCCTACACAGTCAAGAGGGAGCCTGGCATTGCACAGGGGCCCTTCAGCCCCGACTGCAGATTAAGGTCATGTTGGGTTACACATTGTGCAAATTTCTGACCAAAAAATTGTTTGTAACCACTAAATATAAGCCAGAAGAAAGTACATCAGCCTGGAAAAAGATGACAAAAGGTCAAGGAAGCGACGTATGACGTGTAGCCCAAAACACCTGGCAGCTGCTTTGTGGTCAATATACGGGGAAGTGGGGGCAAGAGAGCAGCAGTAGCTGGAGGGTGCCCATTCCACAGATCCTAGCACCACATTCCAGAGGTATGCTGGGTACCAGAGCATCCATGCAGCCCCATCAGGGCACCCCAGTTCTTCTCCTTGTAATTTTATGCCTCTCCTATGTTCTCCTCATCCTTGTGACAAATCATCTTACTTTTTGCAAACCCATCTGAAGGTGGGAGCTAATCACCCAAACACCTCGACTCAACTGAGCAGAGCAGAGTACATGTGGGATGGGGCAGGAGATGGGGGTTTCCATGGAAACTCACCGTTCTGCTTCTAATCTCTGCCTAAACTTTGATACCAGATTGATGCAGCCTGGTCTAATTTTTTATCAGTGGCAATGACTGTGAGTCTTCACCCATGGTATCCTCACTCTTTATGCTTTTGAATATGTGCTTTGCTTTTCTAGACACTGTAAAAAATTTTACTCATAAAGAAAAAACAAAGTAATATAACCCTCTCCCTTACTGTAAAATCTGAGTCCATTATGAGAGCAAATTTTAGGACCTGTTTTATTTTGTTTTCAGTTTGGTTGGTTTGTTGGTTTGGTTGTTGTTTTTTTTTTTGCTAAGTAGCAATCTGATATGCAAGAGAGCTAAAAAGACTTCAGGGTATTTTATTTATCAGCCATTGCTTGTCTCAATTAATCATATAGCCTAACCAGTGTAACACATAAAGGAAGAATTGGAGATCTCAGAGTTGTTCCACACTAATCTCCCTTTTGTTAATGTTCTAGAATCAGCCTTAGGTCCCTGATGAAAGCCAACTTAGATTGCTTACAGAAGAAAAAAAGGATAGGGTAGGACAGGAAAAGGAGTCAAAGACTATTAAGAAAGCAATCACAAAATATACATTTTTTCTGCTAAATATGGTAACATTGACATAAGGATTATATCCTTCAAACATGAATGACATTTTACATCTCGATGTACGAACATACATAACTGTGTTGGACTACATGTAGTCCAACCACATGCTTGACATGTATTATATATGAATTAATCTGTAAAAACAGTGAACTTATAAAAACAGACCAAAATGTTTTGATTACCTGTTCAAAATCAATTTACAACCAACTTCCTTCAAGTGCAGGGGCTTTTGAACTGCTTCTGTGCGTTCACTCCTGAGTGTCTTTTCCTTTCTTCTCACTGCCTGGCTTTTGTTCTTTCACCTTGTCTCACTGGTGGGTTTGAAAAGAGCCATTTGTTTAGTGAGGTTCATATTTCAAGTACTGTCAAGTGTGAGTGAATAATACTTGGCTGATTTTGCAGGTTTCTGTTTGACAGCCCTAAGGTTTAAGTCATTTGTTGACTCCATATGTTTGTGCCCAAAGAGCAATCTAAAATGTTTTATACACAGCACACACATTTGTTGGACTGTGCAGAAAAGAGATGACAGCAATAATAGCAAACTGAATTACATGGAGAAGAAGAAATAATAGTTTATTACAAAATTTTTGCCATAAGAATTAAGTCAGACCTCATCAACAAATTATATGTGATGCTGAATTAACTTGTTTCTTCTTCCAGGAAATCACTGTAATACCTGAGACAGTAATGCAGGCAAAAGCAGAATTTACAAAGCAAAGGCTTCTTTACAAAGCAAACCCAACAGAGCTGATTTGCAGGCCCCTTTTTATGCTGAAGTTTGTGCAGCATCTAAAGGGTGACACTGAGATTAAGCTAAGACCGTACAACGTATTATAACATCATTCATAAAAATTAAAACAAGAAACAAAATTACATTAGATACCAGTTTTAATGTGCAGGATCTGCTTGAAGCCACAGATAAGACAAGCTTTAAGGCAGCTCTGTTTATTTTTATGACTGACTTCCATAATATCCATCCTGAAGAAGCAAACTGCTCTTTGATGCTGAGCAGCAGACATTTCTGTAAATGCCACCAAGTTAGCAAGTCACCTCTCCAGTTCAGACTGCTCCAGATACAATGTGGATGGACTGATAATGTTGTCCAGATGACAGTATTTCAGAATATTCTGCAAAGGCTGCAGTGACTGTCCATGCATGGGAAATGCTGCCACAGGTTCTGCTTCACTGCTGATGGTCCCCACACCTTATCCCACAAGCAACTGATATTCTGCAAAGCACTTGCAGCTGGTTAAGGAGGAGAGCTGGTGGCACAAGTGGCACCCACTCTTTGCCTAATTTCAGGATGAGAGAAGCAGAACAGATGGCTGGGAAGGGAGACAGGGTGAAGAGCAAACATCCACAGAGTAATGAACAATCTTCTGGGATTAAATGTGCACATCTATCCAGCAGATCAGGATTCCAGCCTCATATTGGTCCTCTAGATACAACTGCAGTAATAGACAGAATTTTAAAATAGATGAAATAACATTCACAACAAATCAGAATTAATCAGAATAAAATCAATCATTTCTTTTCTATTTCCACATAAGTGATGGTTTTAATTACAAGAGGATTAATCTCTGATTGAAAATGGGTGGGAAAATGAAAAGACTGACAGTTATCATGACTATGAATAGGAAGAGAAGTGCCCTCTCCTGCCATGTTTCCTTTCCATCCCACGCTTTCTACTGCGCAAGGAATACAAGTGACTGGGGTACCACTTTACAGGTCTTCCTTTCAAAGGGATATTCCCCTATGTGAGCTGATACCCAGATAAATTAGCCTAATTTAGCTGCAGTTATCACTTACTGTGTGATTTTCCATATTTGTATCTCAGGCCTCAGCTCTCCCTACCTTCTCTCAGAAGATCTGCTCATCATGATTCTTTGCTCATAGCTCTTCCAAAATTTTACAGGGTCCAAAAAATATTTACCTTCTCCACTCCCTTTGTCATAACAAACATCTTTTTTTCTGTGAAAAGCAGAAGTTGCACTGACCTGCATGAGTAGGCCATTCTCTATCCACCCACAGGGCTCACGGGGTCTCACCATGATCCTCTTGGCCATGTGGGAGCTGAGCAGCTCCACCACATGCTGTCAGGTCTCAGGTCTATATTTGCTGGACATATCATCACTGTAACTACTGACTCTCCTTAGAATCAGTCGAGTGTATATAGCCTTTAATTACTATATGTGGGGAAAGGAGTGTCTGTCAGTGAGGCTGTATACCTGTGAACTCAGGGTTCTTGGAATATTTATTATTAGCAGGTAACAATATAGAGAAGGTGGGTAAAATATCACCTTAGTTCCACAATCTGAAACATCACCCATAAAATATTCAGCACCCTTTCCTCAGAGAATTTGCTTTAACATGGGAAGGCACAACGGTCTGGGGAATCAACAGGGGGGAAACAATTTGGCCTTCCAGCTTCTTTGTGGGAAACATCACTACAGCAGTGGCCATAGCTGATGGCAGATGACTGGGATTGTCACTGGGATCATTCTGAAATCTTTACCAGAATTCACACATGAACACAGTGTCATGGTTTAAACCTCTTCCAGCAACCAAGCCCCACGCAGCCACTCGCTCATTCCCCCACCCAGGAGACAATCAGAAGGGTAAAAGCCAGAAAACTCATGGGTTGAGACAAAAACAGTTTAATAGGGAAAGCAAAAGCCATGCACTCAAGCAAAATAAAACAAGGAATTAATTCCCTGCTTCCCATTAGCAGGCAGCTGTTCAGCCTGCTCCAGGAGGGCAGGGCTCCATTACATGTAACAGGGACTTGGGAAGACAAACACCATCACTCCAGACATTCCCCCTTCCTCCTTCTTTCTCCCACTTTATATACTGAGCATATGGTCTGGAATATCCCTTTGGTTACTTGGGGTCACTTGTCCTGGCTGTGTCTCCTCCCAGCCTCTCCTGCATCCCCAACTTCCTCACCCATGTGGCAGCGTGAAAAGCAGAAAAGGCCTTGGCTCTGTGTAAGTCCTGCTCAGCAACAACAAAAACATCTTTGCATTTGTGCTCAGCACAAATCCAAAACATACCAGCCACTGTGAAGACAATTAATTCTGCCCCAGCTGAAACCAGCACACACTGGTTTTTTACCCCCATGCACTGGATGGGGGGGAAGATAGGGAACGGTAAAGGCAAACCATGGATTTGACATGACAGGCTTGTTTCTTCTCAAAAAGAATTTGCAGTAGCAATGCATTTGAGATAGGTAGCTGCAACAGTGGTACAGGAGTGTGAATGCAGTCAGTGCTTTCTAGACAATTCCATTATATGTTCAGTCTCCAGACTTTTACCTAATGTTAGGACAAACAAGAATTTTCAAGCTTATTAAATAAAACATCAAACTGCACGAAGATTTAAAAAGTTTTATATTTTCTTCTTTTTTTCCCCATTCCTTACGGTATGCTGGGGGGAAAAAAGCACACAAGCCTGAGATTTTAATCTCCGAGTGGTTATCTTGATAACTAATAAATCTAACCTTTCCAAACAGACGTATGAAGTTAAGGGGACTAATTGATCATGTTAGCACAAAGGTGTTGTTCATTCTGCAAAGGCCAAGTTAATCCACATTGATGTGATTCAAATTAACCTTAATCAGCTACTAGGCTGACTGTGATTTCATTACTGGATATGCTACAATTAGACATCTCCTGTCTTTAAATGCCCCTCAGCTTTATTGCAGCATTTTTATTTTTTTTCAAATAATAAACATCCATTTACACATCAAATACTATTAGTGTAATTGGCTTTAAGATTGACTTTTTTTGTGTAGTCACTTTTTGGTTCTGTTTATTCTGAAAAGGTCAAGTAATACAGATTGATGTGATCTAAATTAACCTCAAACAGTTACTTCTCCTCTCAGAATGATATGCTGTCATGGTAGGGAAGGATCAGACAGTTGCCTTCTCTTTCTTTTTTTCTTCCCCTTCCAGATGCATAAATCATATGTATTTCATTCCTGGAGGCAGGTGCAAAACACTTAGAACCCTATAAATCATCTTCATAATAGAATTCAAAAGCAGTTGACTATTCATCAGAGAACTTTATTTTTTTCCCCCATTGAGGCCATGCAGATACACCACACATTGTAAAAAACATTGCACTTTTCAAGAATTGGTTTAACTTTGCAACTAAAACCCAATCCACTTTTACAGTTTTCTGCCCTTGGATTTCATACCTCAAGTAGACAGTGTGAACACAACAGTCAACTGCAAATTCATGGGCAGTGTGCTTGATTGTGGCACTGAAGAAGAGAAGCAGGTTCTCTCACTTTATTTGGTTTCTTGAGGAAAACAAGTGTAATTCCCCAACCTCTCTTCTCCTTCAATTGTTTCGAGCTAGGAATAATGCCTTTTAACATTCCCCTTATCGAATGGAAAGGTACAGCCAGTGAAACATCAAGGAGGGCCACAAGAAACACGAGACAAAAATGATACATTTTCTTCAGAGGGAGGGAATTAGATGGGGAAAGTTAAGACAGATATAACAGCTTTAAACCAGACCTTTACCCTGTCCACCACTTATGCTCTCTAAAGAAATTTAGCTTCTCCAAAGGCAGGAGGCAATGAGGAGACACCTTGAAAGCCCCTGTCTGTGCTGTGGGAAGAATGATCTCCCCTGAGCTCCCCAGGATTTCCTCCAAACAGTGAGAAACTACCCTGGAAAGGATCCAGGGTGAAACACTGGTGAAGGTAAGGAGGGGCAGCAAGACAGGCTGTCCTGGGTCTGTCTCCCCACAGCTCTGAACTCAGGCAACCTAATCATGACATAGGTATCTGGAAATCCAACTTGATGTAGAGAATAGCCACAACTGTCCCATCATTTATTGATCAGAATAAATGTTTAATTTTGCATTTAGTTGAAGGCTGCACTGTAATCAATAATTTATTTTTCAGTTGTGGTTATTTTACATGTCCAGTCACCTTTCTACATGCAAAAGAACCAAAACAAGCATATTATTTGTTCATACAACCCTGAACCCGAATCTGAAGAAGGTCTGTCCTAACAGACATCCCTTTTGTTTCACTTTGTTCTGCTGAAATCCCCAAATTTGAAATTCAGCTCCAAACAGTAGCCAAGGAGAATGCTCAGTGCCTGAAACAAGTAAAAGGAGTATTTTTTTCATCCTGCCAAATCCTCTAAAACACACCAGAATGACTGCAAAGAGAAACACTTACAGAGACAGAAGAGCAAGTAGTTAGGATGGTAAAGACGACTTCTTAAAAAGCAAAAATGCTTATTGGATATCTCCCACTCTGGAAAATCCAGACTCCCTCTCTCTCTGAATAATGCAGCATCTTAAATAAAGAATTGAAAGGAGCTGAAGTTACTCTGGGAGATTTTCCTAAATCATCTATCTTTTGGGCCTGGCAAAGGAGAGGCAGCTGTATTTTTGTAGTGTTCACACAGCATTACGGTTGCTCCCTCAATGAATCCTGAAGGAAAAAAAAAAAAGGAAAAGTACATAATAATACTTTGCAAAATTTCAGGGTAAGTCATGCTGAATGTAATTTAGGATGTATTCAATCCTTAAATTTTGACACACAGGGAGGCTCCCCTTTTTCTGCCTCCTATTTGCCACTGGGTTTTTTCAACTGAGCAAAATCTGTACGATTCTATTGATTTTTTTTTCTCCTTGTTGCTGAGTATGAAATAGAAAGGGTGTGAGACAGGTAATTGCTGAAGCCATCCACCCTACATCTAGGGATAAATCTATTTTTCTTGGAATGTCGGTTATTTTGAGTCTCACCATATAAGCAATATTAGAGATGTATTAAAGCTGCCTACCCACAAAGAAGTCAAATGCTTTAGCGACCAAATGTGTATGAGAAACTTTACTTAAAATTGACATAATATTTCTAACTAAACACTAACACTAATTATGAAAACAGCCCCAGTCAAAGCCAATTATACTGTGGGTTAGTAAGTACGATCACAACTGCTATTTATGGTGACAGAAATATTATCATAAGCATATATGAAAGACTATATACAGATGGTGAAAAAGATTATGCTTGGCATAACTCAGAGAGACAAATTAAAATGGATGTCTGTAAACAAACCAGAGGAAGTAATATTACACCACTAAAAATGACACTGACCTGCTCTTTCACTTAATGCCAAACTACAGCTGACATGGCTGGAGTAGCTTCACTTATGTATGTGTGAGTTAAGTGTGAATTTCTGTACTTAACTGTAGTGCAACTGCCATGTTACTTTTTTAAATTTGTGCTTCAAAAATACTGTTGGTTTCTTGGAATATATGCTTTTCGTCCTTCCGGGAAATATGAAATATTAGTCCTCATATGCTTCAAAGTGGTTTTAGTAAAGGTTAGTATATGTTTGGCAAAAAGGGAACCTTTGTCTTTGCTATACGTGAATGACCAGAAATATGCATAGTCACACCAAACAGATAACTGGTTTCGTATTCCTGAGGGTGTTATCAAGTCTGATTTTTGCATTTAGGAATTTTATTATGTCTACTTATGCTCTTGTCCCCCATTATGAACTGAGATGAATTTAACACCATCAGTTTATAAGCAACAAGACGTGTAGAGTCTGTTATCATGTTAATGCTCACTTCTGCTGTCTGTCATCCTAGATTGTCATTTACAGACATTTACTTTTACAGGAGCATAAAATGATCCCAAAGTAGTCTCTTACTGCAAAGCAATACAATATACTGTGACGCTCATTACTCTGGTTCCCTAAATAAACAGTTACAGTAAAACTTAAATGAGCATGTTAATGGTTGCTGTCCACAGTTTGCTGTCACTGCATTTTTTTTCTTTATAACTGTGTATCAATATTTACCCAAATCAGACCCACAATATTTTCCTAGTTGTCCTCTGGCAGCTGTTTCACCCTCCCACCTTGCCCAACAGCATTTCAAAAAAGCCAAGTACAAGGAAGGTTTTAGTTTCACTTTAAAATATCAAATTTAGCTTGTAAGGTGAAAGAAAACCTTGAATGCAGCCAAAGCAGCTTGTGAACACAACAGCTATGCTGGAGATAGAAGCTGGTGTTTCTCTTTGAAGGCAAGATGCCTGCTAAGTGCTCTTGGCCATGGGTGTTCCAACTCTGCAGAAAGCTCTAAGGCTGGAAAAATTAGATCCATAAGTATGGTAAGTGAAGGTGTATTAATTGCATATATTCTGTGTAAGAAACATGCTTCCAGCTGCCATAAGAGTGGATAAGAGTCACTATCACAAAAAAAGTATGTATTTTTGAACCTTAGAAATAAGGTTCAGAATATGAGAAAAAAATGCCAGAGAAAATAACAGTCAAATGTTATGAAAGAAACTGTAATAGATCTGTTTGATTCCCTCATGTTAATATCAAACAGTCCTCAGAAAACTGGGGATATTCCAGAGATTTAGAGAGTTACCAACCTTTGAATATTCCAAAAGAACTGAAAGACTAACTAGGAACAAATTGGTCAGTCTGATCTTTGTTCACAAGTAAAAATCATTATGGATTAGAGATTACAAAGTGTAGTTACTGCCCATCAGCTTGGCTTCAAAGAGGACAGAGTGTAATTCCTTTGTTTTTCATGGGCTTATGGATCAGAGAAGTAAATGGTATAGCATTCTGTGATTTTTCCAAGGCATTTGCTTTAGTGTTTACACAGTGGTTTACAGAAAAAGTTAGCCCAATACGTAATTAATAATAATCAAATATTTTTAACAGGAAATTCATAGAATAGATTTAAAGAATCAAGTGATATCATAACCACATAGCTATGAATATATGAGGTCATTTTTAGCAACATCACTACTGAATGAACTTCTTGGCCAACATTAGTTCCTGCTGTGATCTTCAGGATATAAAATCTTTCTTATTAAACCCTGAGAACAACCTTGACAAGGTATGAGCCTTGCAGAAGGATGGCTTAAGAGAACTAATGGTTCCTTATCATCCTAACTTTTATGAAATTTAGAAGCAACTTTTTATCTTAATAAAGTCTCTACATCTGACATTTGGAAATAATTTTTTCTTTTCTTTTTTTTTTTTTTTTTTGGCCAAAAAACATTAGACATCTGCCATTGCTTAGTATTAGAAAGGTCACTATACCATAGGCAGCAGGAACTGCTGAACTCCAGCAATCTTTGGCACTCACTACTATGAATAAAAATAAAAATAAATAAATAAATAAAAGTCTAAAACCTTGCCCAATATGCCTTTTCAGAGTAACAGGCTGGAAAAATAAGAAAACCTTAGCCTCAAAAGGGGATCACCTGAAATAGGTAGGTTAGATTTGATCTTTTAGTGAAGAACTTTCTTACTTCTGTAACCCTCAGTCATAACTTTGTGAAGGGTCTGACTGAACTGGTTGTGTTCAGTCAACTGTCAGTCATTAGTAATGGTAAGAAGGCTTATTATACATTTTGGTTACCCTTGAGACAAGCTAAATCCAACAATGTCACTTCTAACCTCAGGAGAGGAAATGAAACAACTTAAAGCCTCACACCCTGCAAGTCATACCAGATATAAACTCTCGGAAGTGTCTTGGTGATATTTATCTTTCTTATCTCATGTCCTTGGGCACACTGTCCAAGTTAAAATCAAAGCCTGTTGCAAAAAGAGCTTTCAAGATTTAGGTTGTGATTTTTCAAGTATACAAAATAAACATTTGTAGTGCATTTTATATTTGCATATACATATTTGTATATATGTACCTATAACACAAAATATATAAGAGAGTTCTAATACAAAGACTACAGCCAACTTGTTCTACTGCAGCCACCCGGTTTCCTGTAATCAAAATATTATTGTATAGCCAGATTCTGCTTCTTAAGTGAAATGAGAAGTGAAGAAGTATTTCATAAATATATCTGACTAAATTTCAGATTCTGAGTTGTGAAAAATTTCCAGAAGATATCTCTATGTGTCTAAAAATGGCTGTTAAAATGTCATTTTAACCTCACAGTAAAAATTGCCTAAAGATGCTGCTCAAATTGTAAGTCTGACCATGTCATTTAACCCCAGGTAGCAGCCAAACTCCACACAGCCACTTGCTCGCTCCCCAACCAGCTGAACCGAGGAGACAACTGGAAGTCGGAAAACTCATGGGTTGAGACAAAGACAGTTTAATAGGGAAAGCAAAAGCCATGCACACAAGCAAAGAAAAACAAGGAATTAATTCCCTGCTTCCCATGGGCAGGCAGCTGTTCAGCCAGCTCCAGGAGAGCAGGGCCCCATCATGTGTAACAGGGACTTGGGAAGACAAACACCATCACTCCAGACATCCACCACCCCTTCCTCCTTCTTCCCCCCACTTTATATACTAACCGTGATGTCATATGGTCTGGAATATCCCTTTGGTCACTTGGGGTCACCTGTCCTGGCTGTGTCCCCTCCCAACCTCCCCTGCATCCCCAACTTCCTCACCAGTGTGTCAGTGTGAGAAGCAGAAAAGGCCTTGGCTCTGGGTGAGCCCTGCTCAGCAATAACAAAACCATCTCTCTATTATCCACTCTGTGTTCAGCACAAATCCAAAACACAGCCCCATACCAGCCACTGTGAAGAAAGTTAACTCTATCCCAGCCAAAACCAGCACAGACCAGTACTAACTTATCCTTTTAGTTGATAAGAAACCCTTATATACTTAGAGGAGCAGTGTCGCTAAGTTCAGAGGTGATGTATATCAAATATCCTGTAGTTCTCCCTCTGGCTTGGGGAAAGTGCCACACTATGAGGACCAGTCCATCTGCCATGCTTGCTCAGGCAGAAGGAACCCCTTCTCCCTGGAAGAGAGACCCTTTCTCCTGTCCTCGACAATGACCTGAGCTGGTACAGAATAACCTCGGGGTCCTGGCCATGACATCTCCTGCCTACTGCAAAATTTAGCCCTGTCCTGGCCAAAACCAGGATGTCCACCTACTCCCATCTAAATTTATTTGAGTAGCCAAAGCCTTTATTAACTCTGTTCCTTAATCCTCACCAGTTTGAGAACATATTGTCTCTCTTCTCTGGCAATCATAACTCATTTATGTGCCAAAGAGATTGAAATTAAAAATACATTCTGCCAAGACATAAATATTCTTCTTCACTTATAGATAAATCAATACATTAAATAATACATAGAGTTTTTAACTGATACTTTAGTCTAATTAAATAAGCACTGTTCCTATTTTATTATTTGATACTGTTTGATGAGCATTGTCTTATTTAACTACTCCATGCAGAGATGATCCATTAAAGTTATTGCCATTTTATTATTTCTATATGCTTGCATTTATTTATTAATCATAGATCTAAATAAGCCCAGGAGGACAGGGACTGGGGAAAGAGGAATGAGAGGAAGTGGGCAAATTGGCATGTTTTTTCTTAAAATTTTCTATGCACTCTTACTTTTCTCCATTAAATATTACTTAAAACAAAACAACTTAAGCTATTTTTTTCAGTATTACAATGAAAATATTAAGCATTTTCACTTTGTGCAGTAGACATATAGATTGGATATTTGACACAAATAAAAACCATAACACAGCATTAATGATTTAGTAATGAATGTTGATTGTGAGCAGAGATGAATAAAGAATGAGTTACAGTGGTTCTGCTGAAAATCCGCCCTGTAAGGCAGTGTATGATTAAGCATTAAGGTAGCATTTCTTCTTACTCCCTTTTAGTTTAGGTGATTGTCCAAAAAGATAACAGGTTCCCCACATATCAACACTCTTTTATGGATTCTTCCTCTTCCATTTCCTACAGCCTGTTAGATGCCTTTTCCCAATAACATGCATAGATGCCTCGCTAATGAGGAACACTCAGGTGATGGGAGAAAGCAGACCCTGACAGATGCCATTTCTTTCTGGCCTCTTTCTGCACCAAACAACGGTTGCTCTGTAATTGCTCTGCAGTTTTATAGAGGGGCTTACTGGGGGCTGAAAAACACACCAAAGAATTATCCCTCTGCCTTCATCCTGCTTACAGCCTCTTCTATAATTCAGCTTCTGGATGCTGTATGGACTTAGATTCTCCCTGGGCCCATCTAGGATGGAAGCTTTGTTTTTGTGGTCTTAGTGCTTTGGTGCAGAATAGGAGCCCGAGAAAATGCAAGTTTCAGACAGCCCCGTGTAAAAAATCCTCTCTTTTGCTCAAAATGAGAGCATAAACCCAAAAGACAAGTTAGCCCTGTCTGCAGAATCTCTTCATGAGGCAAATTCCCAAACAAGAATGAAAATTAATCAAAGTTCTGATGGCACCTAATAACACTGCAGTCATTGAACATGATTTTTATTGTCCCTAATGAGCATTTTATAGATACTCATATTTGAGGAGTGCCTGAATCTTTCAAAATAAGAACCAGTGTTTTCCCTGGAGAAGGAGCATGTTGCTGAATGCAATCTGTCAGCACGTTGGGGCTTCTCAGACTCCTACGCTGTAGTAACAGATGATCAAGTCGTCTTCCATGTTTTATGAACTGAAGGTGTAAATCAGTTTAGCCATTAAATAAGTCAACATTCCTCTTATCTATCAGTTACTTTGATTTTATAGATAAAGGTATAACTTCTATTGCAAGTAATTAAAAAGGAATAATTTATTTCACAATGTAGTTTCTATCACAGTCTGCTTCAAGCCTAAAATGAGGGCAACCACTAACAGTAATTTTTGCTTTTCTAATCTATTCTCTCAAAAGAGGACTGCGATTTCACTTTGATTTTTAATTTCCATAACAAGAACTGCAAAGTATTTCAGATAGTTAAATATACCTAGTCCTGAAAAATGTCTGGGAACCTGACCCTGTCCTTCTATTACCATGAAAATACTAAATTGCAGATAGCCTTCTCCCTTGTCTGTTTTAATGCTGAAGAATCAAAAGTAGCTCCCCTGGATTTCCTACAAAATAGTATTCTTTTTATTTAAAACGATGTTTCCATTGAATGACAAAGGTTAAAAATAGAATTGAATGCACTTCATTCTAGAAACACTAACACTAATCTCCTAATCTTCATCTTTTTCTCACTTTAAATGCATTTCCCTTTCTATAAACCACTTACTGTCTGATCATTGTTCTTGCTTTCCAGCAGCATTATAAATTATATAAATATAGCATGCTCTTTACCCGTAACATTTCTGTGAATTTCTTTTGCTAGTCAATCATCAAACAGGAGTTTAAGGTAGAGCTTTGTCTTCACTGATACACCTTCATTCAATATTTCCAGCCAATTCTAGACAAGAATCACACAGATATATTTTTAAGACACTCAAATGTGAGCATGTGTTTCATTTATGCCCTTGCTGCCTTTAAAAAAGTTTAAAAGGTAGAAAATGCTATATACCTGTATGATGAAACAGCATTATATTTGTGTAAGGCAGTACTATTTAAAGCACCTGTTTTTCTACCTGTGTTTAATGAATATTCTGTTTATGATCCTGGGAAGACACTGCAGACAGTGACGCAGTTGCTGCTGCTCTTTGCTGTGGAATTAAGTTACGAGCTTTGTGCTACTACTCTTCATCTGGCCTAAGCACCGATTTACCCATTCTATAGTAAATCTCCATTTTACCCTCTTTAAAAACGTCCAGACAAACACGTTGACACCTAATTTACTACGTGCTATGGTTTGAATTGAGGAAGTGTATCGGGAAGACAGTTCATGGCGCAAGCGTTAAGCCCGTTGTCAGGACACTGGAAGGATGTGTGAGCACCCGCCGCGTGGAGCCAGCTTGGAGGGAGGATCAGCAGCTTCCAGCAGCGTGTAGTGCTGCGTGTGGGCAGCTTCCACACAATCAATTAGACACCCAGGGAGAGGAAGAGTTCAATTCTTAAACCGGCAGCTTTTCCTTCCTTACATGTTTAATCTCTGCCACGCAAACTCAATGCCTTAAGTATAGCGTGTGACCGGATTTATCCGTATACTTCACGCAAGCAAGGCTTGCGACTCCACAGTTCTTAGCCAAAGGAAAAAAAAATGAAAGGACACAGAAAAGGAAGACCCACGGTACATGACAGCATACTTTGGAGTAAAAACAGCCTTCTGCATTTTTAGAAGCCTCAAGGTAAAAACACAACTAGCCTCCCCTTTAAAGTGTAAATGTGGGAATGCAGCCTACAATTTTCTTAGATCTCACGGTGTGGATCCCTCCTGATAAATGGCAAAAGAGAGAACAGGCATTTCCATATCCCAGAGATATTCCAGGATTTTCAAAGTCTTTATAGTATGGAGAGCAAGCCTTTCTAAATGTTGGGGTATTTTCATTTTGCGAGGGAACTGTATCAGATCTTGAAACCAGCTGATTAATACATGCTTTTCCTCCTGACAAAAAATTTCGAATAAAACATTACTGAGGAATAGTCCCGCTTAATGCAAACAAGTCTGTTGGCATTATCAAGGCATCCGGCTCTCTTTTAAATCCTGAAGACTCCTCCTTGTTCTCTGCTGAATGGATTTGTTTCCAAAAGAGAAACACCAGTGTCACACATCTAAAAATTATACACAATTTTTCATCTGGCTGGGCCTGTACCTTCCACTGATCACTAATTGATACTTAGGAGAATGCCATTCTGCTTTCTGCCTGCCTTTTATGAACAGGCAGTTGGAGTTTAAAATAAATCCTGTTAAGTTCCAAGAGTGGATGATTACTTTCTCAATTTTGGTTCTACATATGCTGATTGTCACTCAATTTATTCTGTCCTTTATCCTTTCTATTTTCTATGTCTTTCCACTTATTTTCCTCCCACCTCCTAGTGGGAATTTCCACTCACTGGCTGGAATTCAGCAGAAACAATAAACCCGAGTAAAGACCTCCAGCAAAAGATTTTTGCCTAAGTGCATGACTGCAGATGCTGGAGCTATGCCCAGGCAAAACCCTGCCCGTGCTGATCTGTCCCTCCCTGTTAGAAGGGAGAGATCAGACAAGTTGGCGGCAGCTTTTGCCCCCCCTCCATGACACCTCCCTCGAGGAATCCAGCAGCTCCTGAGAGAAGGCAAGGTTCAGGAGTGGGGCCAGAGAGCAATGTTGTGTCCTCTCTCATTCCCAATAGTAATTCCATGGCAAAACAGCAATGACAAAGGTGTCCCCCCCACGCTGTCGTTGCCTGTTTCAGTTAAGATTGCCAGAGTGAGGTGTCAGCCAAGGCAAGGCATGTGGAGAGTGAATACAGATGATTTCTTACAGGTGCTGATGCACAGAAATGCGTCTGGAGGCAAACATGATTTATTGGCCTGTGTTAATATGATGCACTATCCACATGACACCATAAGCGTGCACAGATCTTCTGTTGTCCTTAGGAATGAGAGAGGATGATCAACTCCTAACGATGCTGCTCTCAATCTATGAGAGTTCCAAAAAGGCAGTTTTCTCTAGGCCTGTGGAAATCATTACATGGGCATATGCACAACACAGAACCTCTTCAATGTTCTTTAACCTTCAGCAGTTACTCTAATAGTACCTATGTTGGTTTCACCCAAGACTACATTTGATACATTTGGTGGAATGACCTCTTTCAGACGATAAAACTGAAATTCAAATGTTTTCACAAAGGAGCACGATAGGGCTCCTTGAGGGATGTGACGGATGTTGATCTCTGGAATGCAAGTGAGAGGCAATGAGGAGGTAGAAAAGAGGTACAGCACAGTATAAACTGCATACAAAGCAGATCTTTGAAGAAAGGAAAATTCAGAACAAAGCAGAATGCACCTGAATAAACCACCATAACTCTTCCTAATTCCTTGGACCTTCCTAAAAGTAAATAGGCTTGAAATTCCCTTTAACCTGAAAAGATTAATTCAGTATAAGTGACTAAGAAAAAAATAAAACATATTAAATGCACTTGAGATGCACTAAGGCTGTAGATTGTGAAAATTAGAACTGCCTCTGCTAAGGGCAGCAGAAGTTTACAGGTGCAGAACCGTAAAGTTGTACATCACAGACCCTATAGCCAACATAGCAGGGAGGCTGCTTTGAGGAAAAGTGCTCATGTTGTTCCATATTTCTTCTTTCTAAATACCTAATTCCTAGTGTTATCCAGCCAAAGTAGCCTGTGTAGGGAAGAAAGAGCCACAAATGCAACTATGAGCATTCACTGTCCCAGCAAGGCAAGAAGAATAAGGCTTCTCTTCACCCTATCTCAGCCACCATTTGCATCTACAAGCATATACAAGTATATATGAGTGTCTGGGCTATCAGCAGGAAAACAAAACAAAACCAAGCATTCTTTGAGAATGTGAGAAATCAAAATACATATCCCAGATGCATTTCAATGACAGGGCTAGGTTTGCAGATGTTCTAGTTTAAGGTGGATTATTTTAGCTCCAGAAAAAAGGGCCTGTGCTTAGTACTACCTTTCTTTCACATCACAAAGTCCGCTGTTTGAAGGGCAGAAGGAAAGAAGAGACGTTAGAAGCTATTTACATAGTGAAAAAGAGAACAGACATGACATAAGAAGAAATGTGCACCACACTGAGCTCTCAAAATGTATTCTTTGAAATCACGTCTCTGTGTGGTTGTATCATCTTGGCAGCTGAAGTAATACTCTGTGCAATTATCCATATTAGGGAAACTGTAAAAAATAGAGATGGCTCTGTTTATAGCTTCATTTTAATACCCTGAGTGGTCGACAGCCAGAGCTCAATTGGCTGCTGGGTTCCAAGGATCACTCCAGACATTCTGATCAGACAAGATTCCAAAAAGCTTTATCAGTATTCAGCTAGTGGGAGTTGCTGTGTTTAAATCCAAACACGATTATCAGTTCTCTGGGTAACCTTTTATGGGTATAAGACTGTTTGTAAAAAACACTTGGTGGCAGTTTTTTTATCATATTATAATCCCACAGACCAGAGAGTGGATGAGGGGAAGGAGCAGCCGTTAGTAACAGTGAAGCATCTTTTAAGGGAAATAATTTCATTTGAATACTGTATTTAAAACTGAAAGATGTATGTAAACCTTCTTACCTTGAAATATACTGTATCTGTTTCATGCCCCCTGATTCTGTCAACTAATAGGACAGTAAGTAGAATGAAACTCTTCACACAGTGAATATAACCATGTTGTATATCTATACTGATGTGACATACAGATTTATACATCTTTATGCTTTTTGATTGCTAGGTTGGATGCATCTGTCAACTGTGGTGTAAGAAGCAGGAGGTGGAAGAATGAGGACAGGCAGCATTTACTGATGTGTTTCACTTGTTGAAAACGCAGAGTAACATAGGGCAGCTCTAAAGCAAGATTGCCTAAATCAAGCTAGGAAGGTGATTTGTCTATAATGTGAGCTGAAGACAAAATTGTGATGAAAATTTGAAGTCATATTCCTGAGTATGGCTGCTTTTTAGGTTATTCACTGATCTTCCTTCTGAAGAGTATCTTTGAGAGACAGTAAGTCACATTCATCCCTGAAGTCCGGAGTTTAGGGCTTAAATAGCAATTATTACTGTTTAGGTATGTTTTACTGACACACATCACCTATGCAGAGAAACACAGACAATGATCAGCCTGCTACCTGTTGAAAGTTAAAAGAGAACACACCCTCAAAGACTCCTTCCTCTTTCATGATGTCCTTCCTAAGTACTCTTCCAGCTGGGAGGTGTGAGGGGTGGTGTATCTGTTCAAAGTTATTACCTGTTGATGTTTTTTTCAACCCTGAGCATATAATGAGAAATAATCATCCATCCAAAGATTTGTAGAGATGGAGATCCCTCACTATCATAGCATGGAACTGATGCGATACCCTAACAACCAGCTGTGAACTGGGAGAGGACCATTTCATCAGTCAGAGAACAGCAAATACTATGGCTGTTTTGAAAAATCCTCCTGAAGTCTTTCTCTAGACTAGAGCACACAACAAACATAAAGCAAAACTCAGGAACATACACGTGCCTTAGAAGAAGACTTGAGCCTGGATTTCATACAAAGTTATTTAATATCCCTTGCTTCTTCAGGGAGACTGAAAACCTACCATAAACCTGCTGGATGAAGAAGAGGAGATAAACTCACCCTCAAACGAATCCACCAGTCAATTCCAAACAGGTTCACTGATGTTTGAAAGAAACACTGATGTTTTCTCAAAGGGCATTTACCTTGACGGTGTTTCTCTCTGTGTCTGCATTGTTTAGGAACTTTTCGGAGCCAAAATGCCTGGCAGGAATCTGTTTCATTATCTCAAATCACAAGCTTGGCAGATCACAGTAGCTTCAACTGGCTCGGGCCAGAAGTTGTCGTGGGTTACCAGCCCCCCCCCTGGGCTGAAGTGGTCAGGCCCAGGTATAGTTCCGGAGAAAAAGCCAATCAAAAGTTTCAGTAACGCCTCTGCTAATGACATATTTAAGAAAACGGAAGAGAAGGTGTGTGTCGCACTAAGAATTCAGCCGCCATGTGAGGAGAGGGGCAGCAGCCCCCAGGTTGGGGGGCCAAGGCCCTCTCCCCCGGCCTTGGGCCGGCGGCAGGTATGAAGTCTCTCCAGCCGGGATGTGTCACAGAAACAAACTTCAGAGAGAAAACTGCCCAGCTGAAACATGCTGCAAGGATTCCAGCTTCGTCGGAGAGCAGAGGACGACTTGAGATAACCAGCAGCTTCAAGGTCAGTTCTAGCAAGAGAAGAGTTGAGACGAGGGGGGAGNAAAATGCCTGGCAGGAATCTGTTTCATTATCTCAAATCACAAGCTTGGCAGATCACAGTAGCTTCAACTGGCTCGGGCCAGAAGTTCTCCAAAATACTTGGCCTACTTTCACTTGTCTCCAAAAACCCATGACAAAAAATAATTAACATTAACTTGACAACAATTAAAAACCTTAAAGTCATTAGAGTCAACTTTTTATCTACAGTAGGCTCAAGAGCCCTATTATTCTCTGAGGTGGTGGGCATAATTTGCATGGCTGCAAATTCCCTCTGTAGGTGAAAGGACTGGAAGCTTGTTTTGTCCCCTCATTGCTCCATGTTCCATAAAGTTTCAACAAAAGCAAGCGCTGATATTCTCTGTCACAGCCTTCAATAATTTGGAAGAAGTGTTTTCTATTTCTCCAGAGAAAATGCTTCAATCTCAGAAACTGTTTATTTTGCCTTTTGCTTCCTTCAGAAGGAAATAAAAATCTGTGAGATAAAATGAGTTGCAAATGTAATTGCAATAAATACATAAAAATAAATAAATAACAGATATTTTCCATTTACGTTTTAAAGGAAACAACTTTACTAACGCTCTATGACCCAGTAAAAGCATATAAAAACCCAAAGCCTGCAGCAGTCTATTTAAAAAAAAAAAAAGGCATTTGGTAGCATCTGAAAAAATAACAGTTTGCTCAGCGTACCCTAAACCCACAAAAAAACCTGATTCCTTTTTTTATTGCTCCTAGAGCATTTTAAGACCCCTACTTACAGTGAAGCCAGTAAGAGCCCATTTCCTTTATACTTTTGTCAAGGAAAAGGAGGGGACTGAAAGCACAATTTTAGAAGCATATGGTTAGGCAATAGTGTTGGCAAATATTAGAAGGAAAGAATAGTTTCTGAGAGGCTGTAAAACCAGTAAAATGACAGTGAGGTTTTACATGAGCAAGCTGTAAGAGTATGAAAGCCCTACTGATTGGTGACAGTCCGGACACTCTATGATACCATTCTAAAGTGAGAGAAAATGTAAATTAAAAAGCTGCCACACACAAAAAGAAAACCTGAAGTGATCATTCAGGAGAAAAGTTTCAGAGCAGTCCTCAAAAAGGTGACACTGAAAACTTTCAGGGTGTAAAAGTTTTCCTCTCGTGGTTTGAAATGGTGGTGGTTTCTGTAGCATGGTTATTTCTACAATTGCTTTGTGTATCCAGTACTAATTTACCTTCATAGCATATTGACCTTGTATCACTTTAAACTTTGCACAGCTATTAACAGATTATGCCAACACTTTGTAAATTGGTTTTCTGCTAGATTTTTCTCTTCCAAGAAGGCTTTTGTTTTTCAGTATTTGCCCCTCAAGGTATTTCTCTCTATTCATCTCTCTGTTCAAATATACCAGTGGCCTGTCAGCCTGGCTTTTGTTTTTACTCCTAAAAACAGATATTAGAAGGATAGTAAATCCAACCCAACAGCAACATTCATGACCAATTTTCATTCAAAGCAGAACGTATTTTCCAACTGCTGAACATCAGTTTGAAGGCTGCAGAAGTATGTTAAAATCTGAACCCTCTGGAGACAAATGTCAGTACCAGAACTTGTCTCCTTAGCAAAAGTAAACCTGCACTTTTAAAATCTTCTCCGAAGTTTTGACTTCTCACTTCTTCTTATTTTCTCACACTGCTTTTCCTCTCCATGAGAAAAAAAGGCAAGCCTTTCTTCTTGCCTCAACTCCTTGCTGGTCTTCCCAACTCCCACTGCCACCCTAACACAATGTCCAAGCAACAGTGAAGAAAGCCCTTTTTGAGCCTGTTTAACAGATTTCAGCCTGGATCAGTTCTCCACTCTTTTTTTTTCTTTAATAGGTAGATACATAATCAGAAATTATGAAACTTTAAAAGCACAGCTGGTGAAGAAAGACTCTTTCCTGTGCCATCTTTCTACTAAAAGAAATGTTCTTTTAAAGAAAAAAAAAATCTACATTCTTTTTCAACTAAGCCAATGTATTAAAAAAACTGATGTCATATAAAATTTTGTGTTTGATTGACATGACATTTTGGATCAGGAGCTACAAAGAATAAAAATCAGAAGAGCAGGAAAATAATCTTTTTGCAAGTTGATTTATGGTTAGCATATACTTTTTTGGTGAATTCACATTGATCAACTTTATCATTTGCTATTTGCTGCCATACTAGCTCAAAAGGAAGTAAAAGTCAAAGATTATAAAACTGTGGTATCAAGATACATTTTTAAGACACAGCATTTTTCTTATACCCCAAAAGATTGAAGAAACATTGAGATGTTTGTGAATGAACTGTTTCATGTTGCAGTAGCAGAATGTTAGAAACAGGATACAGTGTGGATAATTTAACAGTTACCAAATAAGATGATTAAAAATATATTCAGCTGAAGACAGTTCTAGTTCAAGTTTTTAAATGTATTTATCCTTGCTTTTAGCTTCTCACATATGACATGTCTTTGGGCCAACAAGAGGGGATTTCAATGAAAATGAGAGTTCATCTTAAACGGTGTGAAATATGAGATGGAGACATCTTGTAACAGTGGGTAATGCTCACTGTAAAAATATGAGCTATAAAATTTAATCTGAAATTACTTTATACTGCTAATGTTTAAGCCAATTCATTACAGCTGCACGGTTCTGGCACAGAACACCTTGTTACACAGAGCCATTAACTCCTTGCTGCCGTTGTCAAACACCCACCAGTGAGACGGATCAACCAGCTCCAGACAGCACGTGGGGCTAAAAAGAGTGCAGAGCTCTACTTGTTCTCATCAAAGCAACACTTCTACCACTTAACTGAACTAGAGAAGAAACTCTGTGGCTTGTATCACTGCAAGGATTATTCACTTTCTCTATATAATTATATAATTAATCTGTATATAATCTATAATTAGAAAACACAGGGATTACAGGAAATCTCACACACCAAAGGACCTCACCAGAGAACAGATGATGACAGGTTGTTCTGAACCTTCAGCTGTACTGGACCGAGATCAGTAGCAGAGTTCTCCAAGTTTTCTCTGAGGATCAATCTTATTTAATAATTTTACAGCTACCCTTGGCACAGAGAAATGTTGGATACTAATTGCATTTCTCCATAATGCAATGTTGAACCGAATCAATAAGAGCAAGACACATGTATATATCATGGAGGGAAAAGGGATGGCACTGAGGATGGGCCACAGCTATAAAATCAAATTACACATTACAGGCTACTATTGATAATTATTTTTTATTCTCTTTTCTAATGACACAGAAAAATGTAACAGTGCATCATAGACAGGGGAAAATTTAGCCACCCTGTATAACACTAATTTTTAGATGCTGTGTAACATGGTCAGGGCCAAAGGCAAATATAATCCAAGTATCCATCACACAAGGTATTTCTAGAAGAAATTGGCAAATGGCAGTGCAGTTATTTAAGTCACAGGTGAAACCTCAGCTTTTAATTTTACTCCACTTTAGAATAAAAAAAAATAAAAGAAAAAAGTTGGATCTAATGAGGGCAAGGACTACTGAAATGATCAAAGGAATATCGAGTGCATCTTAAGACAAGAATCTTTCTGGTCTGGGCTTTTTAATCTAGCAAAATGCCAAAGAGGGGAGTAAATTGACCTGCAAATATCCCAAGAGAAGAACAAGAAAAAAGAGGCCTTTATGTGTATTAAAGGAAAATGACAGGTGAGTATACATAGGCTGTGATCAGTTTTAATATGAAGGACATTTTTCAGCTTCTAGGAATGGGAACACTGAGTTAAATGGCTGCACCTTCCAAAGTCCCAGTTCTACGTGTGGGGGGTAGGATCTGACAGACATTTACTCTCTTTCAATAGAATGAGAATTTGGAATTAATTGCAGAGATCTTTTTTTTTAATAGGAGAACATGGTAAAAATCTTAAAAACTTCAATGCCACAAAAGATTTAATTAAACCTCCACACCAAGGCTGTTATTCACAGTGGTAAATGTTATAATGATGCAATGGTAGCAATGATACTGTCCAGTTTAAATATCAATAAATCTTCTCAATCACACAGTGGTGACCTATTACACAGAACAATGAGGATGAACTCTGGTACTTTCTTCTAATACCTCAAAAACTTTATTTAACTAATAAACTATTTTAGATCAGGTAAGTTTTGATGTTACTGTTTGCAATTACCTCCTGCTTCTAGAAAACAAACTCCCTCTTTTTGTGATGAACAAATTTCAGGTCTCTTAAAAATTGTCCTGTCCTTACTCCCATTTCTCCCCTTCTCATATGTATGAACAGTAAAAATTCTTTGAAGAGTTGGCTCCCAGTTATCATTTAATTCATGCCCAATATAGTCCCACCCAGCCAGAAAGGCTGCATTTTGCACCACTCTCAGTTAACTACAACAGAAGAATAAATGGAGCCCATCCATTTGCACTGGTTTCAGATCATGATTTCAGAGTGAGGTAGATCAGAATGTCAGAAATACAGACAAGCATTCTGCTCCTTGGTTTGGACTTACAGGCTCTGAAGAAAAGGTTTTGATTCATGGATCAGCTCTCTAATGAAAAGCTTGCTGCGGTTCAAATGAATAGAAAAGTAGTAATCATGAGTTAGCAGAGGGAGCAGATAAATAAAAATAGGGAATGAATTACACCAGAAAATGTATTTTAGTAACTTAGAATGTTTAGCAGATTAATACAGTCATTCTAAGGAGACCTTAGTTCTTCATCTTTAGATGCTTCTAAGGAGTCACAGATTGTCTACAGCCTTCCAGTGGCCCTACCTATTGTCTAATAATGACCAGCCCACTGAAACGTTAAAAATCCCAGTCTGAATCTTTCAACAGCCTTTGTAACTCATCCCAATGAGCTACAGCATCCTTGATCCTGTGCCTATTATTCTGCCCTTTTATTACAGTATTACTAGTCATTGAAGCTTTTTTTAATGAACTGAAGAATTCAGTCTGCAGGAGCAGTGTACTATGGTTCATAATTGAGATGCTCTCCCACACTTTACATTTTGATCATGCTCAGCTACACAAGGGCAATAGTCAAGTTAGCTTAATAATAGCCAGAAGAAATGCCTCTAATCCAATTGGTCACAAGGCACATATCACCAAAAACAATTTCTTTATAATTAAAAGGTGCTCACGGGCACAGTGAAAACTTGGAATTTGCCCAGGGATTTTGGGGAAAGTGTGGGGATTTTTTTTTTCCCATAGACAGCAACCACACCGAAGCAATTTCTGAAACACACTGATAAGCTTCGCCTTTGAATTTACATTAAAGAGCTCAATAGTTGCTACCTGTGAGAACAGCTCATGCTTCTAAACTGACTTATGTCCTGTAGAGATTAAGGACACAAGGTCTCCAGGAGATTAGCATGTCACTTGGTTTAAGTGACATCCAATCCATTTTATTGACATGGCCTCTATCCTGCAAAACAAGCACTTTTTAAGTGAAACATCATGAAAATTTGTGTGGCTTTATGGGCTAGTGTATAATGGCTTTTCATAGGCAATTGTTGGCCACTATTGGCAGGTCTGTAAACGAAACCAGCAGCATTGGCTATAGATGCCTTGTCAGTACATGCCACCGCATACTAATGCAGCGGAGCATGCCCAGAGGAACATTACATTGTCTTTTAATTCTACTGGAGCCTCGTGACGGACTAAGAACTTTAAACCCCATTCATTGCATCAAGCAGATTATCACGCTGAATTGTTACAATTTTGATTTCAGAGTGGTGCTTAATCACAAGGCCAAACCAATCTTCAATTACCTTTAGTAATTATTTATTTTCGGCGGTGCAAACTTGAGTCTTTATTGCAAGAAAGAAAATTAGAATGTAGGTGAAGAGCTCTTTCACCTTCTTTTTTTAATGCCATTCTAGTCACGGGGTGCAGTTTGGATGCGCCACTTGCTGCTGAGTAGCTGCATAGTGGGAATGAGAATAATTATTGAATTGAAACTGTGCACCAGCTTGGGAGATCTGACGCTTCGAAAGCCTGCCTGCCAGCTACCTCGACTCCATTATGCTGGGGAAATAAGCTTTTTACTAACACTTTGGAAAATAAATTTTCCATTCTTTTCTCTTCCTTTTGATCTGTAGCATAAAGAGACCGCATGTACTGAGGTTGATACAGTGCATGAAACTACTCTGTGCTGATGAGAAAAGTAAACACCATTAAAGCACACACATACACACACACACAGACATTTTATCATTAGGGAGTTTTACAGCAAAACCATGACCTACAGATAACTAAAAAATGCAGTGGCATATGTTAATCCAAAATGAAAGTAAGAAAAGAATGCAATACAATTTTATGCTAACTCATTTTAGCAGAGGTATGGAATTATTAAATATGAAGATGGAAACCGAATGCAGGTGGCCCTCTTCAAAATGCCTCTCTAAAATCAGGTTCTTTTTTTCGTGCTGTTAAGCAAAATGAAACTCTACATTTTGGCTTCCTAACTCACGACCAAATATTAAAATTAGGGAATATCCAAGTGGATTCCTCCTGGTTCTGGAAAAAACCTGACAGCCATAGTATACCCATCAGGACCTTTCACATCCACTGCATGCACTGCATCAGTGCCACAGCCTGGGCTGGCAGCCTCTGCCCAAAAGCAAGTGTCCAGGAAGAGTGGGTGGTTAATTCATATCTGGGTAAAATGATTAATAACAACCCCACCAAGGGGTGTCAAAGGTATGATCAGCACTGCACATGAAGGTTAGACAGTGCCTATCACACCTCCTACCTGCTTGGTATTCTGGTGCTGCAGATCAAGGCAAAATGTCTTTCCATGGCTGGGCCAACTGGCTGTCACTACATTTGTAGTGGTTGCATTCATGCTTGCTTCATTGCTTCTGTTCTTATTTGAAAGAATCAAATGTATCTCTTCAGGGACTGAACAATGAAAATCTTGCTTTATAGAGAGGTCAGAGATAAAAATTTAAGTAAATATGAACTGACAGGAAAATATGTTCTTTTTCTTATCTCATTCCTTTTCTATTTAATTTCCTTACCACACTGTATGCTTTGTGGTATTTGTGAGTCTTTGTTATAGTTATTAAATGACAAAATCCTTGTCTTTCTTGGTCAGCTGGTATGAACATTTTTATCTTTACAACCATTGTAACAGCATTTGTCCCATAAAAAAAATATCTATTACCCGAGCACTAGTGCCTCTGCCTTAGAATGAACTCATGTTTGAATAGCACATCAGAGCATCTTTCTCATGCATTACTCAAAAGATAGCATCACAGAATCATTTATGGGCTGCAGGCTTAAAAAAAAATCATCAGTTTTATCATAGAATCATAGGATGTCAGGACACAATATGTTTAAGGCAGTGATGCTTTCAAGCACAGAGCTGACAGAGTCCTGTGTGCTTTTGGAAGATTTGCACATTCAAAGGAAAGTGTCCCTGATGATGTTTGACATTTTCCAAAGGAGAGAAGGAGAAAGGAAAGGGAAAGGGAAAAGAGAGAATGAAGGTAAGAAGAGAGGGAGGGAGAGAGGGAGGGAAAGAGGGAGGGGGTGAAGGAGGAAGAATTGGAAAACTCTAATGGGAATCTCCAAAGGATCATATTGGAAAGATTCTCAATGAAGCACTACAAAGCAATGAGGCAAATCTCTAGTTGGGGTTTGTCTCTTCCGGATCTAGGATTTCCCAAGATCAGACACTTTTGAAAAGGTGACTTAATGCTGTGCACAACTAAAGCCTTATTACAGCAGGTTTGATGAGGGGCATCTGAACAATTCTATACCATTTCAGAAAGAACACACTGGGATGCCTTTTCTGCTGAATGTGGCAAAATCACACACCAAACCAGAGTATCACTACTGGAGGTCCCCAGGCTTCTGTGACAGCCAATTAACTGAGAGTAACAGGTTGCTAACATTCCCTTTTGAGCTGTGCTTTCTTTCTGGCACAGCTACACACAAACACACCTACACACACACAAACACACACATATCCAGTGGAAAAGTAGATGTACTTGCTATCTGAATGCAGTAAAGCCATGCTCTCCTGCACTATACTGACTACACTTTTTCAAAAATGCATGACCTGTAAGTATATTATTCCTTAGATAAATCAAAAAACTAACAGTGGCCAGCTGTAACTTCCACTAAAAGTAAGCATTAAAATGCAACTTTAATTCAAAGATTCATACTTAATGTTTCTAAAGTATCTTCAAAATTGCAAACAACTTTACAAAGTATTTTACATTTGCAGAAGATTTATATAGATAGTGGGAAAATAATTACAATAATTTCACATCTGTCCTTGCTGTATCTCATTCTGACATGACTGATAGCTTAGAAGACCATCTCTTTTCTTATCACACTTCCTAGAGTGCACAGAAATAAATAAGCATGAAATGCAATGAAATAAGAATCATTCATAACCGTAAGAAAAAACAGAAATTTTGTACTGGCAACATGACTCAAATATTGCAAGTTCAACTTTAAAATATGTCTCACAAGTTCAATCCAGAACTGCTGTATTACCTACTAACGTTATGGAAAGGCACTCAATAAAACAGTGAATATCATATTTTTGACAAGGTATGCAATATGTTCCTTCCCTAAAAATGTGTTCATTCTGTTGTGAAATTGCAAGGAAAGATAGAGGATATTGATTTAAAACTCTCAATGGCAGTCTGTTTTCTTGTGGTATGTACATGAACCTTTGTAGTATTCTACAAGTATTTTCAGGATTAGTTTCCAAGGATTTCTGATGGCCTGGGATGAATTTAACAATTCTACCTTTCAAGCACTTGTATAGACTGAAATTAAAATGCACCCACACATACACAAACACAGATAAATAAATAAATATAAACATAAATTGTAAACCCTCTCTTTTTATTGGCTCCCAAATAAAGAGATTTGATAGAAGAAATATTACCTTAATCTCTCCATTTACCACAGTTATTCCAAATACACACACACACTGTCTCTATAAATAAGAAGCTTAAGAGCAATGAATATTATAAAGCAATAATAAACTTTCAAAGCTAGTGCTGGGACAATTTACATGACAATTTAAAATCTCTCTCCATATAGTTATAATGTCAACTTGTATTATTCAAAAAGCAGGATTTGAATAAAATTTTATTGAACCCTCAGTGTTAAGATTGAAGCAATAATGACTATGAAAGACTCAGAAAATCTCATCTTTGCAAAGCATTAACATGGGGACAGAAACCTGCTTGTGTTATGTTATGTTCTTGTGCAGTGTAATTATTGGAAGCTTTGTTCCTACTGTCCATTTCTTCCTCTTTTAAAGACTAAATGCACACTTTGCATTGCATGAGAATTACACAGTGGCAGCCCTTATTTATGAAACTATTACACAGATGTATTTGGCAACTATCTATTTAATCAATACCATAAATGTAAATGTTGCTCTGAAATAACCTCTTTAGGAATGAAGGAGAGCTCTTCTACTAGACCACATTACAAGACCACCTCAGCAAAAAAATCATAGCTATATGGTGTTACCTACACTGTAAATTAATCTTCTTCTAGTTCCATTGCCAGGTAAACCTCAGAAGAGCTTACAAATTAATTGCAGAGCATTTTGATTCTCTTCCTCCCCAACATATTCTAAAATAGCACATCATTCTTCCATGTGACAACAATGAAACTCTTCTATTAAGGGTACAGTTTCTACAAACCAAAATCCTCCTTGATTCATGCAAGGAATATAGAACATGAGTGATGATGTTGAAGAGGGTGATATAATCTGACTGGGAACTCTCTAAGAGCCAGTTTCATGCAGGTCAGTGGAAGCCACTGTACTAGGTCACTACTTCATTCAGAGACAGCTTTTCCAGATGTCTGGGTTGGTACAGCTAGAAGGAAGGCAAGAAGGTGGAGGAAAGGATGAAGAAAAGCAGAGCAAAGTCAAAAGTTGGCAATGAATACATAAGAGTTAGGTTTGGATTTCAAAATCAATTCTCACGGCTATGATCCACAAGCATGCTTAATTCAACACCTTATTGATGTGAACAACAGGAATTCATCCCAGGAGTAAAAGGGGGCTGATGAATATACATTCCTGCAGTTATGTGGCATACCTTGAAAATTACTCTGCTCGGACTGAAACTGTCTTTTGAAATTACTGTGCTCATACTTTGAAGTTAATAAAGGCTCTTATCTTCATCAAACTCATGCTTGGGAACTGCTTAGATATTTCTTTAAAATTTCATTGTAGGAAAAGGGAAAAGAAGGATTAGCCAGTAAATTAGGTTAATACAGGCACAGTTTTTCAAAACTATGGAGATTTTTCCTCTTTATTAATTTGTTGCCTTTTTTTTTTTTTTTTGTTGTTGTTGCACGAACAGAGCAGGTTACAAGCATGAGAAACAGGAGCAATGAATGCTTTTTCTTGAGATCTCTTTTGCACCAATGATGTCCTGATGGCTTATTGATATCTCCAGTAAAATGGCAAACATTCTGAGCCAAAACAAGATTATGTATCAGATTTCTCAACAGAAATGAAACCTATGCATCCAGTAATCACAATTCCTTAAAAACTGAGCAAGAAGGAAACAAATGAGATAAGGTACTGCCACAGAACTGAAAACATTGCAAATAGCTTTACCGTGGTAAACATAATAAACAAAAAACTAGTAACTGGTCTGTTTGTTTGTTTTTTTTAATCTCTTTGTTTAAGACACAAAACAGTTTGAGTCTCCATTCTGAGCCAATTACTCCCCAAGGGCCAGGAGTTCCAAAAGAAAGAGTATTCTGGCAATATTTGCAGTGTATTAAAAGTAGTGAGAATCTAAAATGCAGCTTACTACAGCCACACAGCTGCTCTTACCAGAGCAGAAGATCCACATAATGGGGTAAAACCATGACAGTCTGGCATCACAGCTGCAGAGAGCACAGAGTGTGGTAGGGGTGTTACCACAAGACAGGTTATTTGAAGGAGGACTCTTACACTTCAGTTATCCTTAGGTGTAAGAGAAAAATCATATTAGCCCTGCACCTATATCAAGGTGATGGCTAGAAAAAAGTTCCAAGAAGGACACTGAGTGAGAAAGCTAGAACTGCAACTTTTTCTTCTATTCCTTCCAACAACAACCAAAAAAAAAAGTCTACAGAAATTATTGATTTCTAGTGAGTTCTTCAGAACTTTCTCATGCAATTTGTCAAGAAATAAAAAGATGAGAATTTTGCTTCACTGGGATTTTCAGACAATATTCAACATGACTCAAAGGAGCATTTGTACCCATTTGAACTCAATTCAATATCCAAGTGATATGGGAGAACTTGTTACTAATGGAGTGAGAAAATGGATGCATTAGAAAAGAAAAAACATAGAGGAAGGAAATTAAATAGGAGAAGAAAGTGCTAGTTTAGATATTCTGAAGTAACTTGAATCATCTATAGTGAGAAGTTTCTGATAAGCTGAAGTGAATTAAATGAGCTATCTCACTTTTATTTCTTGATGTCACTCAACTCAGACTATGCCCTGAACTGCAAGAAAACTATCCCCCATGAAGATTTCTGTTGCAAATTATAATAAACATGAACCCAAGGAAGAATTAAACCCCAGGAATTTCACATGCATCTATACTGATTCTAGAAGATCCTTAAAATAAGGTTTTATAAAATTTTGAGTATTTGTATATTGTATATATCTGTGAATATATTAAAAAGCATAAAGTTACCAATTTCTAGTAAATTCTTTAGAACACTGTCATAAGTTTTATTAGAAAAACCTGGAGTAACAGCCAAAGCAAAGTTATTCATAAAACTACTAGCTGATTTTTACTGTAAAATTTTATAAGGGAAGTTTATTTTTACTGGAATTCTGCCCAACTCAAACTCATAAAATATTAGACTCATAAAATAAAGCAGATCAAATCCAACTCCTTTTATGTTCCCAAATACTCTGAAGTGAGAATGAGTTCAAGGCCTTGTGCTGCTAGAAAACATATTACTTAGATTATTGGTATCATGACTTGGTATATTTACAAACAAATTGTCTGAGATTTTTTAAGGCAAGTAGAGGTAGCTGAAAATGACTGAAAACTGAGAGAAAAAACAAGATGCAATGATGGTTCACAAAACCACATCCATTTCCTCACCACAGGTGAGATGTGCAGAATCAGGTCATTTTTCAGTGACAAATCTGTACCCCAGTGGTGGTAATACTGTAAGTTGTAGGAGGTAATCACACATTCTACAAAGGTGGATGTTGGGAAATAGTGAGAGAAACAGTAATGAGATTCAGTATGGGAGAAACTCTGAAATGATTAAACCTTCAGACCAGATCCTACTTGTTTTCCCTTCCGTAAGATTACATTGTGTCAAAATGTAAAGGCAAACAGGAAATCAAACACTTAAAATTCAGAGCACTCATCAAAAGCCAGGTCTCTAACAGGTAATCAGAGGGATGCTCGTGAAGCCAATAAGCTCCTGACAGTTCCTTTACTTCCCTCTGCATTGCTGCTTGCAGAGGGAGAGAGAACATTTACTTTATCCCTTAAAAAGCACTTGTGCCAGTTAACTCAGCTCATGTGAAGCATCACAGGCTATGCCAGATATGAAGTGGAAGTTAATGCATGATTAAAGATTAATCTCATTAGGCACACTTTTGATTTGGAGTTTTAGGAAAAATGGAAATAAAAAGGAATTAATATAGATACTGCAGCCTCAGGTATTTCTAAAATCTTGCAACTGATTGAAAATTTTGCTGAGGTCCAAGTCCCTAGTATAAGGTCTCAAGAGAGGAACAGTTTTCACGTACAGTCTCAACATTTGCTTCTTCTAAATCTTAGCACGAAAGTTTGTCTTACTCAGTGTGAAGGTACATGAAGAAAAGAAAAAGACTGGGTTGGATTATATCATCTGAAAATTCATTTATTCAAGAGGAATCCTCATCTGAATCTTCAGAGCAATTTGATTAATAAATTTTTCAGAATGTCCAGAAACAAGGATTTTGTGTGAGACTTGTCATAAAACCAGCAACTGAAGTGACAAAAACTGAGGTGCTGGGAAAAGTGTAAGTGAAGTGTGGTGCTGAATAAAGGAAATACAGTCTCTAATTTGACTATAAAATTGAATGTTAACATAATTACAGGCTTATTATACAAATGGGCAATTTATAAGCTGTCCTTTCATTTCTGATTTTGATAAAAAAAGGTCTTAGACAACTCTAAGGAGCAAATAAATGCATCAAGAGAACTTGGCTGAGATCCTTAATGAATTTTTTCCCTACAGCATGAATGGCAAAATTTCATAGTAAAGGTGCAATTGCTAAATGAGGAATTCATGAGTTTAAACCTGTGCATTAGAAATAAATGAGAACTGCTATTAATCTGGGAAAAGTCTTTCTGAGAAGTTTAACTGGTACCTTTCCACACACAGAAAATAACAGGCATTAGGCAGGACATAATTGCCTGGGTAGTGGGGGAGTAGGAAATTAAACCCCTGAATCCCAGTGTATTGGGGAGCGCAGGATAATAACTTAGGTATTTCCAGGAAGGGTTGAGTTCAGCCAGGCCCACTGGACTGAGTGCAGTCAGTCTGTTGGATCTGGCTGCTCTGGACCCAGTGAGCTCTTGCAGCTCTTTCCCAGTAAGTTGTACCCTAAGGGGGTTTATTACCTATGGGGAAATGCAACTCAAATCCACAGTCATTTTGGGCCAGAGATAGTTAGCCTGCTCAGAGCCCAACGAGTTGAAGGATACACAGGAGAGTTCTCCAGGTGGCTCTCTGTAAGGATCATCTCTTCTCTAACATGGCACATTAACCCCAACTCATCTCCAGCCATTACCACAGACCCAGGCTGCTGAAAAGCCTACTGTCCATGCTTGTGTAGGCAAGAGATTAGATTAGACACAACATGATGTGGGCTAGAGTAGGATATGTAGGCTTGCATAACACTGTGCTTCATTTAGTTGTGCCTCCCACAGACACTATCTGAATGCAGATATCTTATTGTCAGAAGCAGCATGATCTATACATGTGTTCTTTACTAATCATTTTAGTTCCTCTCAGTGTTGTGAGGAAGCTTGCTGGGCCTGTAACCCAGAGGGCAATGGAATTTGGGTCTTACTTCCTCTTAATCCCTCACTAAGCGAACCGATTGCGTCTTGGATTTGTTCTTCTGTGTAGGGATCACTGCTACTGGCATGGGATGTTCCCCTGGTTCAGCTGCAGTTTGAGTGGCCATGGTGCCTGTTTTCTGCTTTCCTCCTCCCCCTGAGGGTGCTGTCTAGTACAGAGCAATTTCTGATAAACAGTAGCCAGGGCTGAGCACAATGAAATAAGTTGTTGGTCTCTGGAGTTGCCACAGCATATTTCTTTCAAATATTCTGCCTCTTTATCAGGGTCCTGTAGTTGTTCAGGGGTGAACTTCCAAATCACTGGAGCAGACTAATCCCTCAAAAGCTGGCCCATTTTCTCCCACCTTCCCTGTCACTCATAAACTATCCACCCTCAGGAGGGTGATAAGCTGGGGAAAATCATTCTCCCCTGCTCCCCTCACAGATCAGCTAAGATTATTAATGGATTATTAATGGACTCCCAGAGGTAGCACCTGAGGTAAGGGTAGGAGAGCAACACATCCCAAAATGACCCTTACTGCCCTTGTTATCACATCACAAGCTGATATCCCACACTACATGAACAAAGCAATACTGATCCCTACCCCTGCTCTGAAAAAGAACACTGTGAGGAGCACATATGGGAATATGTAGAGGGTTGGGTCCCACAACCACATGAACAGACCAAGCAATGTTGTGACTGGTGACTCTGCACCTAATACACAAATTATTAGATCAAATTTGTTTCCAACTCACTCTGGGCAGACCTGTTGTTATCTCAACCCTCTGTGCCTCACGTTGGTTGCCAAAGAAGGGTTTAGGAATGCTATTCCCCAGTGTAGTGCTTCCACTCAGACTCTCCAAGCCACGTGCTGCTTGCTCATTTCCCCTTCCCCTCTACAAAGGGCTGGAGATGAGAACTGGAGGCACAAAAGGCAGAGATCACGGGTTGAGCTAAGAACAATTTACTGGAAATGCCAATGAAATAAGGAAACAAACAGTAACAGCAACAATATTAATAACTAAATTGTACAAAAGCGAGAGTGATTCACATAAAAAAATGCTCACTGCAGAGCTTGACCTGACTGCAGCCACCCCACCCCACTGCTCCCTCCAGCTCAGGACCGGCATTACTCCACTGTTCCATCCACCACACTTGTTCAACAAGAAGGAATCCCTTCTCTCCAGAAAAGACTCCCTTTCCCTTGCTTCTGGAAATGTACAGAATAATTTCCTAGCCATTCCTCTCTCCTGGCTACTGCAAAAATTAACCCCATTCTGGTTGGAACCAGGACACTGGTACGATTAAGTCACAATTTGGATGACTGACAGTTTACTGTCTTTCTATGATTTCCCAAATCCTTTGTGTTTGTTACCACATCACATATCTGTGGCAAGGGAATGGAGACATGCATGCACAGGAGACCATGATGCACAGGCTCCTAATTCTAATCCTGTTGCCACACAACTCTTCTCACTCAACTTCTCCACTCTTCAAACAATTGAATACAAAATTTGTGAACAGAGCAAAAGTAAGTCACTTTTAGCAATAAGAAAATGCCTGAAATGCATTACACTGAACAGAGTCTCTTCCTCCAAAGCTCTTCCTCCAAAGCTCTTCCTCCAAAGTGTGGACAGTTATGCACACACTGTTAATAAATTATGAATACATAATATAACAACTTGAAAAATGGATATTTCTACAAGTCTTAAAATATCATATGGAGCTTAACTCAAACATCTTATTTTTTAATATATATTTACACAAAGGTACTTACATTACTTGAATACATATCTTAAGAAATGTGCAGCATTAAAACATATATTGAGAAATACATGAAACACAGAGACATGCCTGATATTTGTTTAAAGCTCTTCCTCTCTCTCTCTCTCACTACAAGATGTTGTGCAGAGACTGTAAAAGACCTAAAGCTTTACATTCCCCTAGTGGGAATATTGTGACATCAATTTTTTAGCAAATTCTAGCCTCTTACATTCACAATCTGACCAAAAGATTCTCACATTACAGAACAGCATTAAAATATGCAAGTCTTCTAAAGTATTTTTATTTCTTGATGGTAGTGATTTTAGTATACGCATGTATATATAGGGATATATATAAATATATATGTGGATTCGATTATTTAGTAAGTGTATGTAGCAAGAATCATGAATTTAAAGGATTTCTTATTAGACCTGTGTTTCATTTTGCTGCTGATCATGGCTTATCTTTGAGTGCACAGAATGCTGTTAGCTGAATTGAAGCTCCATTGAGTGAAACAATCGGATTCAACCAAGAAGAGAAGAAAAACGATCCTCTTAGTGACGTTCCCTAGCACAGGAGAGAAGTGCTTACCTTATGATGGTTATTGGCAGTTTGTACAAATTGTTGTGCACAGGGTTTTAGGTTAACTTGTTTGGCTTTACATGACCTGAGATATTAAAAATATCCTCACTCTGAAGGGCTGCCAGGCGGTAACTCAGCATGGCATCAATTCTGGAGGCAGCATCATTGAAATGGCATGCACCGTTATCGAATTTTTAGTATTCAGTGAATATTGGTCATGATTTATAATAATTTTGAAAAATCAGCATTTGTAATGGGATTCTCTTATCTCCGAAAAGCATTTCTGACATGCAGTAGTGCATCACAGATTTGATTTACAATTTTTTTCCTAGTGTATATTCCAGTTGCATAACAATATATCGAGAGTCTGACATGCTGCCAGTCCTTGCTCCTTAAAGAAGTGGGAACTCTTTTTAACAACAATTATTGGAAGACTAAGAAATAAACAAACAAACAAACTAATCTTTTCTGATTAAAGCAATACAGTCATATGAAGGAAGTTCAGATATATCAAAGGTAGTGAAGCTGCAGCTTTTGCACTGTTATTCTTTAATTTGTTCAGAAATCACCTACCTGCATTTCAGTACATTCATGCCAAAGACCTTGTGACAGCACTTCAATATTTATGTGCACATCTCTGAACCCTTTTCCTCAAGTCTCTATATTTCTGAAGCTTCCAAAACCTTCCTGGGTCATTTTATCTTTTCAATTGATAGGGAAGACATATTATTGCTTGGCTCTTTTTTATTGTTCTAGGTCTTTTGGATCTTCAAAGTGCTGGGGGGGTTATGCTACTACTGTTTTGAGTGGGTTTTGTCTGATACATTCATTATCCATACACTAAATCAGCTAAATACAAGCAATAAGCTGGTTTGATTTCTGGTATGTCACTGCAATAACTTCATATGAGGAGTTTAAGGGTTTTTTAATATCTGAGACTGCACTATTAAAGCAAGTCTCTGAGAAGCAGTTTGGTTTTCCACTTACATTTGAGAAAAGGAAAAAAAATTAATTCTTTCCAATTCAGGCACTATACTACTTTTCTCTATATGTTAAATAAATGAATGTAATGTGTTGGATGAATAGTTTCTGCCTGAGAACACTGGAACATAAGCCAAGCAGCAACTCCCTGCTTACTAAAACTGTATTCACATACTTAAAAATTTTAAACTGAACTCTGTGTTGCTCTGTAAATATCGCATGTGTTGAAGTAGAATTTGGGGCATTGGTTTTAATTTTTAAAGTACCCTATAAATTTTGATCTCTGTTTGCCTGACAAACTTCATATTTCCTTGCACAGAACGCAGGAGAGATCTAAGAGCTGAACCTCTGCTAATTTACATGAGAGGGAAGTGTTAGTAGGATATTTTTTTTCTCAGAAGGCTGGGTCCTTTTAATACTGTCTTCAACCAAACTACTATCACTGAATTCAAATGAGGTCCAGATTTCACACTTATGATCTAAACCACGCCTTTTCCTTAATTTCATTCAGCCTACATTCATTGGCTGTGAGAACACTTCAGACCACGCAATTCCTCCTCAGAAATGAAATGCAATGCAGATGGAGGGATACAGGGTCTAGTCAGAAGGTCTATAATCATCACTCAGGAAGCAATGAAAAGCCTATTTGATTACCAGGCTGATAGTGCTTTATATCCATTGTATGTATTATGTACTCAAACAAATGAAAAGAGGGGAAAAAATGAACTAGGTATATATGAAGAGAGAGGTAAGCATTAGAATGCTTTATGCATTGTTCCCTCTGACTGAGGCAATGAACCTCCCTCCATGGTTCTCACAAAATCCCTATATAATAAAAATCCATGGTTTTACATAGGAAAACAGATAGGCCTTATTGACAGCAAACTATGCCAAATCCTTGGCAGCAGACAATGTATATACATATTGCTGTAAAATTTCAAGGTATTTACTTAATGATTTCTCAAAGGCATGGAATATAAAGGCAAAAATGGACCTTTTTAGTGCTGTTAGATAATAAATATTCAAATCCATCTTGTGCCTCATTTATTTGCCTTTGAATACAACAGTTTCCACTCTTTCAAGAGAACTGGAATTGTTTGTACTGCTAAACCTATTCAGAAAGGAAAACACAGTTTTAATGCTCAAACTCTGGTTTTCCCTGCATGATTCACTGTGTCTTGTAGACTTTTATTACAGCAGTGGTCTATAACTGACAGAAAAAGTCCATGTCAATAATAAATTATGTTTCTTGAAATTGATATGTCTTTCTCATAGTACTTTGTTGACTGAGAATTAATAACTTTCCTCTTTTTTCCTTTGGAGACAGAAATGAATTGCATAAAGCCAAAATGTACAGGTGACTATTTCCTGTGAGGTTTTTTTTAATTACATCTCTCTTTGCAAGCCTGCTTGAAAATCACCTCTGTGAGAATTTAGGGGACTTGGAAAGATAAAATATTATACATATACACTGTTTATGAAATCATTCCTTATTCACACCTTTCATCAGCCCTTAAATACAAGAGTGTGCAAAATATCAGGTCTAGAAGTGGCTGAATTTTCCTAGCGAATGAAGTAATCAGTAAATGAAAAATCTTAAAACTTTATCATCACATTAATTAAAAGAAGTAGCTAGTAATGATTCATACAAGGATACATAATGGAGTACATAGAATAAACCTTTGAAGTTGTTATGAAAGGTAAAGAAGATCCCTCAAAAAATAAAAAATAAAAAAAAAATTCAATCAGCAACAAACTCCATATAGAAATTGATTTGCAAAATACACAGACATCTGTCATTCACATCAATGGCAAGTCTCCCATCAGCTTCAAACAGAATGTCATCAATCAATCCCATGGGAAACTCAGATTACCAGGAAAACCATACCTCATCTCGGAGTCCATATAGTTTTCAACCTTGATTTATGCTACATCTAAGTGAGTAAAGGTGTAAGCACACCACATCTAAGTAAAGGTCGCACAGTTCTTTCTTTCTGCAAAGCTGGATGCTTCATTAACAGACCCATATATTAGTAAACTGCATGAGGAAAACACTTCAATTTTGATAAAATAATCAATCCTTTTCTTCTTGAAATTTAGCCTGCCAGCAGTTTCTCATAACCACATGGAATGACTTTGTTTTTCTTTGTAGTCAAATCAGTTAAAGTATTTTGAAGGGTATATCGCTTTCTATTTGATCAGTTTAATTTAAAGCTACAAGATGCCCTCAGAGAGCTCATCAAAGGATGTAGACATTTCAGTAGATTAATATTTTTTTTTCACTGACAGCAGATCTAAAAGGTAGTGAACATTATTTACTTAAAAAGGAATGTTTTCCCTTATGCAATGATTGCTGGAGGAATCATTAGTCACAACAAAAGTTCAATGAGTCAGTTAAATATATGTCTTATTTTATAATTTAGATGTCTTTTAACAGTGTAGGATCCCTTGGGTCAAGTTTATGAGAAACAAAAGGGACAGAAAAAACTAAATAATATTCAATATATAATGAACATGTAAATTAACTGGAAAATCACTTGCTCTTAATTACCAATTTTTACATAATGACCCAATATCTCTTTGGTCTCTCCAAATATACAAAAATAGCACATTGTGAATGTGTCTTAAGTGCCAATTACAGCTCAGACTTAGCAGGCACAATTTATTGAAAATGTGCCAAATTTAAGAGAATTCTTCAGACCGGTTTACAGTTCTGCACTGACTTTATTTTTCTTCATTTATAGAATCATGTTGTCATTTACAAGTTGAATCACACCACATCTGCCCTTAGCAACTTTAGGGAAAACTCTAGTTTCTGGCACACAAAGCTCAGGATACTCTGTCTAAACACAGAGTCAAGAGATTTTTATTATAAGAGAAATTGAGAGTACTCATTTACTAAACCACTGACGGAAGAAACATTCAGATTATTATATTCATCATTAAAAAAAATCTCCAAGGCATCTTGAATGTAAAAATTATTTACATTTATGTCAATTTTATTAGGATGTCTACAATACCTGAACATGAATCAAAGTACATTAAAATGAAAAGACCAAGTTGCATCAGTACATGAGCAAGCTGAAAAGACCGTAATATTATTTTAAAAGAGCTGGTTATTAAACTAAACTTATTAGATAACCTTTTTAAAACTAACTCCCACTTTCATTTTTTCTTACCTATACTTTCTCTTATTTACTATTCATTGGCCTTATTGTTACCATCTTTCATCTAGTCTACCATTTGAGGTTCACTGACCATGAGGTTCCTTCCAATTATTTGATCTATTCATGTGAATATGTGTTTTTTATGTTTAATTTCTGACATGTAACCATTTTTAAAATGTTATGTTAAAATGTAATGAAATGTGATCATGATGAAGTCATGTCTTTTGCTATTTAGATACAAGTCCTCAACTCAAAGATCTGGATTCCTACATTGTGTGGTCCTGATCACACATAGTTGCTTTAAAATTTATCAGATCAATATATCAATTGTATCATACCTATATTCTTCCAAAATCTCAGCATCTCTGAATTTAGAAATAGGAAAGTTTTGTTTACACACCTTGCTGATACGTATCAATTTGTTCCCTATTTTGTATTACTTTTGTCAACAACACAAATGTCATTTTTCACGCTCTCTTAATAACTTTCCCTCTTAAAACATTTCCCCTAATGATTACTTTTAGTTATTTATCTGATTAATTAATCCAGTTTTATGTACACGCACATGTACTTTATGTACATATACATGTTTTATGTACATGTACTATATTAAATAGTGAACTTTCTGTTTGGGTCTTTGTGCTGGTTTTCACTGGGGTAGAGTTAATTTTCTTCACAGTGGGGTATGTGTTTTGGGGCTGTGTTTTGGATTTGTGCTGAACACAGGGTTGATAATACAGAGATGGGTTTGTTGTTGCTGAGCAGGTCTCACCCAGAGCCAAGGCCTTTTCTGCTTCTCACACTGACACACTGATGAGGAAGTTGGGGATGCAGGGGAGGTTGGGAGGGGACACAGCTGGGACAGGTGACCCCAAGTGACCAAAGGGATATTCCAGACCATATGACATCATGCTCAGTATATAAAGTGGAGGGAAGAAGGAGGAAGGGAGCAATGGTTGGAGTGATGGTGCCTGTCTTCCCAAGTCCCTGTTACACATGATAGGGCCCTGCTCTCCTGGAGCTGGCTGAGCAGCTGCCTGCCCATGGGAAGCAGCTACTTAATTCCTTGGTTTCTTTTGTGTGCTTGCATGGCTTTTTATTCTCCCTGTTTTAAACTGTCTTTATCTCAACTTATGAGTTTTTTAGCTTTTACCATCCCGGTTCTCTCCCCAGTCCCATGGGTGGCTGATTGAGCCAACAGCTGTGTGGGGTTTGGGTGCTGGCTGGGGTTAAACCATGACAGTCTTAACTCTAGGAAACACTGTTGATCATTAAAGGCACTTATAGGGGTCTGTACACTGACAGATGATCCATCCCTATTTGTCCTGCAATGGTATTTGAGATGAGATTTCTGAAATCAGGAAGTGCATTTCTAATTCGTGTAATACTGAAAGGTATACTCAAAAACTGTAATAAAGGTATATTCTGGAAATAAGCTCCTTTGTTTTAAAAAATATTCATTCAAGAAACACAAAAAGTTCCATGGGAATACACTGTTTCAAATTTCAGGGAGTAGAACTTTACAGAAAAGGCTTAAAAAACTGAAGCAAAGTTTTCTGGTTTTCAGTTCTTTTAGACTTAACTGCTTGGGTTTTGCTTTGATTAAAATTTTACATTGTTGAACTGGGTCTCTTTCCTAAAATGGGAATCTTTTGTTCTAGTCCAGGATAGAAAAAATGTAGAGATGCTTGAACACAGTCCTGTGTTCAAACAGGGATACCCACACCTGCAGGTAGGCAGCATGACCAAGCACTCCTTCTTACTGCCTTCATGAGATCATTCCAAACACATGGAAAATAAGTGCTAGAATCATTTTTAGGTGGGTTGACACTCTTTCTACCTGCCATGAACAAACCCTTGCACAATGAGAGGAAAATGCTTTCTAGAAGTATATTTATGTTAGCACAGAATTTTAATATGCATTTTAAACAATGCAGGGTAAAAACAATGTTTGTATTCTTCCAATAATGAGTACATTTGGTACCTAGAAAGAAGTATACTGGAAATCTAAGGGTGTCTTTCTTTTTGCCTGAGAGAAAGAGAGAGAGTTGGAGAATCCATACACCCCCCAAATACAAAGGAATAGGATGTGACTGCTGCAAGGCTCCTGAAGGCAGATTTCCTTTTCTATAAGAAGTCTTTGCAGGAGATTCAAGGTCATGTGTCCCAGGTAATAAAGACAATTGTTTAACCACTGCTTTGTTCTCTAACACTTCCTTTGGCAAATTCAGTGCTATGGTGACTGAAATAAGACCTATCAAGAACTGAAAGCACAGGTTTCATCTTGAAATAAATATGGGATGGAAACAACAAAAAAAATATTTTTAGTTTCTTCTGACAAACACAAGTGAGCACAATAGAAATGGCTTAGGTTGTATTCTTTTAGCCCAAATTGAAGGTTGCTCATGCAATCTAAAACAATGACATTACCTGTGTATGTATGTATGCTGCCCGAGACATCAATAGATAATAAATTCCTTGGTAAAAATTAAAATCCCAATAGCAAGAATTTATTCATTATTTCATGCTCAAAAATTAAGAGAAGAGTGTTTTATTTGGACACTGGGGTTGTGTCTTCACTATTCTTTAAAAGCAGCCCAAGAAGCAGCCAGTGCTTCACAAAGCAGCCTGCTTGATGGTGAAGCTCGGGGAATATGCAGGGTGTGACTGACCACCCCTCCTGCAAAGCAAGCCGGCTTGGTAACAACACAAAGGGGACCAGAGGGTGGCTTTAAGTGTAACTTAGATCTGTATGGCTTTTCCCCATGTTTTGTATGCCTCTGCTAAATCAAAATTCTTCAAATAAGTAAATGTAATATCAAACATTACAGCTTCCACGTGTGGGATGTCTACAAAAACCTGGTCAGAGACTTTTGGACTCACAACCTTGCTTGCATAAATGACAATGGGTACTAAACAGACAACCAGTCCAAGTGAGTACAGAATCATTGTGACTACTTAGTAATAAAAGTAGTTCTTTCTTACCAACCTTATCATAAGCTCAAGTGACCATCAGCCATATCTCAACAATATATTGCAGTTTAGTCCTGAGACCTTTCCTGAGTAGTTCCACATTTTCATCAAATGTAATCAGCAAGATTCCCTCTTTTGCTTCCATTTTTATATGCTTGTGTAGTTTCTTACTTGCAGGAATTCTTGTAAGTCAGGTCAGGTGGAAGGACATGCTCTCTAACTCATGACAGACCCTGAAATAATTCTGATCTCCTCTCCTACATCTGAATCATTTAATCTACAGTTTCACTCTTTATTATTGGCTTCAATCTTCACAGAAAATAATAAAGATGTGAAATACTTCAAATTATTTGAAAGGTTTTTCTTCCTGCTTAAAACATTATAAAGGCATATTAATCCTCCACAGTCATGTGTTAGAAAGTTGTTATACTATGTAGGACCTGAAACAATTGTGTTGATTGTACTGAACATCCTTTTTCAAAAGTAAATGATGTAAAATTCTTAATCAGTACTTATGAAGTGCTTTAATTTGGGGCAAAACCAGGTAAATCTCATTGTAAAATGGTAAATCATATTGTCATGTCTACGTCCAAAATGAAAGTATTTTACCTTTCCCAATGGTTGATCAAGACTGAAGATGAAAACTTGAGCACATTCCTGCAAAATGTAACAAGCACATATTTATAGAATAACTAGAAAAACTGAGCTAAACCCTAAATTTGTTTCAAATCAGGTGAAGAGAAGGTTTGAAGTCTGTCATGTCTCCAGGAAGAAATCTATTTACAGGGTCAGTGGCTGTTCTGAGACAAGGTACCATCAGCCTGTTCACCTGAATGTTACACTACCTTCTGTGGGCTGAGCAAAACCTCACCCAGGACACTTGCAGTCCTGATGTCAAAACAGCTGCACATCCCTGTCTAACTGACAAGGTGGTGTTGCTGCTTGTGCCATTTAATCTGAATACCAGGAATGCCAACAAAACTGTTCCAAAGGTAGAAGGAAACCAGCAGTAGAACAAGAGGACACAGTCTTAAGCTGTGCCAGGGCGGTTTATGTTGGACATTAGGAAGAAATTCTTTGTAGAGAGAGTGATCAGACATTGGAATGGGCTGCCCAGGGAGGTGCTGGATTCACCATCCTTGGAGGTATTTTAGAAGAGATTGGATGTAGCACTCAGTGCCATGGTCTAACTGACAAGGTGGTGTTGGGTCATAGGCTGGACTTGATCTCAGAGGTCTTTTCCAACTTAGTTGATTCTGTGATTCCTTGAAGACATACCTGAGTATTTCTGCTCATCTACTCCAGCCACAATTACCATCACTCTTTCCATTAATATAACTGTAAAGGGAAGGGATGTCATTAAACTTGATAGCTTGATAAACTTTCTAATTGAGTTAAAAGGCCACTTAAGCAGCACAGATATCCTTAGGTTTGCTATACACATTACAGAAGCTCAGACCAAGTAGGAAGAGTTCACTCACAGCAGAGAAATTTAAAAATGCAGTAATATTATATTACTTGACCTATCATCAATACTAATTTTCATCTTCTCAGTTTGTACTAAAGAAAGGAAATAGATCTATAGCACACTTGAGATCAATAACTCCTGGGATATATTTATAAACATGCTGTTCATTAGGCTAGCTCCCAAACCCTATAGAAACATATCTATACTTTGTATATATGACATATATATATGATGATTGATCAGGGCTTTAGAGTGTACATGATTAACTGTACAAGGCCACAGTTACTAGGACAAAGAGGGTATAAACACTTAATAAGCAATAATTATTTGTAATGGTCTCACACTTCAGACGATGGTGGCAATTGTTCCTTTCAATACTTGCAACGCTTGATTCTTAGATTTATTCTAATCTTCTCCGCTGACAGCACTTGAGAGGTGGTTTTGTTTTTTCTGACATGGTAGCAGGAGTGTTTATTATTTAGGGTCACTTTAATGGCTTTAATGCATGAAAACATTCACAACATATTGAGTGAGGGAAAAAGGAGGGAATGACAGTTCTTAGTACATCTCAAAACATAGCAGCTTGCATATTCAGGAATTTCTAAAATGCTTATCCTTCTAAACAGAGACATGTACAGGGAGAAGTCAGATAAACTCTAGGGTCAGATTTATTTCATTTCTTTTATTAGAATTATTTCTAAAATTGGGCATTGCATCTTGCATTGAGATAAATATTTTCAATTTAAATATCACCATTTACAACTCTGATTTATTTCCATATGTATGTATCTTGTGTGAGTGTATAAACATTGCTCATTTTACGCTCCCCCTCTTGACTTCTGCAATAAACTGTTGGCACTTTGGCTTATGAATTAGTGCAACAGATGTTAGGGCCATCAGACAGAACTTGTGCTGCAAGGGGTTTTATTTATTTTTAGATACTATCACAGCCAGAATTTCTGACCTTGTCACCCTTCATATCCCTAAGAAAGAGGGGGAAGGCACAACACCACTTGGGTCATACTTGTCAAATATATATATTGGGGTTGCAAAATTGCTTCAAAGCATAGGGGATCCAGCACCATATTTCCAGAATGTCCTTAACGATATAAGAAATAACAAAACCTTCTGAAAATAAGTTAGTTTTTAAAAAAATCACCTTATAGCCACAATGATTTTAATGGCAGAGCACAAATTAGGATAAGTCACAGTTTGAAGTAGTTTCTTTTCTAGAGTTCTTTCTAACGCAATTGTGGCCACACTTCAGGACAGTGCATATATATAGAGATTAATATAATCATAGAGCATACTATGAAGTTTGGGTTACCCTTAAAGTAACAACTCCAGTAGATTAGGCAGGTAGATTAGGATCTGCTTAGCTCTCAAAACGCAGACAACTTAAGATGGAACAAGCCAACAGCTGTGTTAATACACAGCTCCAATAACTGCTAGAGATAGCATCTACACTGTACAGATCACTCTTCTTTCTAATTGAATCAGAACTCAAAAGAGCAAGAAATGCTTTATTAAAGCTGTAATTTCTATAAATCAAGTAGTCTGCAACCCTCCTGGTTTCCATGGTAATAGGGCTGTCATAGGGACATTCATTAGCTGCAGCTGTGGTCTCTGTTGGTACACGGACCTCACATTGCAAAATACCTTTTGTAAAGTACAGGCTGGTTTAGATCCCAAAGCTATTAAGTGGATATTTCCCAGCGCTACAAAACACTGAAGTCCCAGGAGTGCTCCCAAGTTGCGTTTCTCAGCGCCTCTCTGGGATAATCTGTTGAGTTTTCAGTGTTTTTCCCTCCCTTTGCCCCAGTAAGTCAGTTCCCAGGTTTTGATACACAATGACAGCCAATTTTTGAAGGAGCAAAATAGTCTCTAGCTATGTTTCACCCACAAATGGAGTAATCTGTCGGCTCTCAGCCCCGTGTATCGGACTTTTCCTTTCAAAGCTGGGAGTTTTCCTTTCAGAGATACTCCTTTTCTACCCCTTTTTCAGCACCTGAAATGTCATCCTTGCACTATAGCTGTTCTACTCCTGGAGCTTACTTACACTTTAGGGTCAAGCCAGAGGTAAGCACAGGTTCTGAAGAGTTAAGTGTTAGCTGGCAGAATATACAAAGACAAGAAAATGTACATCCATCACACAGTTGTCATTGGCAATGACTTTGGCCATGAAAAATCGGGCAGTGTTGATGGTTTATTTGCAAGGCATCCTAACTTTTGAAATTTCCTCATCTTTCAAATAAGGGCATCACAAATATGACTTAAGACAAAATCACATATGTTTTCCTCATCTATACAGATTCACCTACTGGGACCGAGTGTTTTCAGCAATACCCTCAGGCCATGACAGTCCTGTTAATTTTCAGCTATTGCACATCACCATCACTTTGGCAACAATTCCAAGGAAATCATTACTCATATTACCATTTAAAAAGTACAGTTTCACAAATTTCTTCCACTGCTTAGCATTTTGTTCCATGTACAAGCTGTATGAGCCTCCCATTTTAAAATGTTCATACTATCTCTTCCAGTTTTCCACTGCACAGCATAATATCAGAGAATTCACTGATTTCTGCATTTAGGCCTGGCTTTCTGTGACCATAAAGAATTTTGAATACCTGATGTGTTTATTACATCTGCCAGTTTCAGATTTATCAATTTACCAATCATTTAATATTACTCAGCTTTTCCACAAAAATTCAGGTTGTATCCTGTTCTGTAACATATCTACCATGACTGCCAGTTCTAACTGCTTTATTTAAACCAGATTTATTATACACTCTGGCTCTTTTGTTTATATTTATACAGCAGAGGATACAATGACCTCTGCAATGAGAGACAAGACACTCCAAGTGAGTACTTTATGGTACCGTCCTCTGCAAAGCAGGTGTGCTATATTGCTACACAAACAGGTTGTAATGGAAACCCATAGCTCACCTTCATAAACACAAGGTAGTAAATAAATTCAATTATTGTTGGGCCTGCAACCTCAGTCTTTAATTTACTACACAAGTGACCTGCCAGTGAGCTAGAGAAACACTTCCATCAAATCAAGTCACGTTAATCAGAAGCAATGGGCTCCTCTGGAGAAGAATAATTTTAAATCTTCTCAAGTTTTATTAATGAAGCTTTCCTGTTATCACATAGGACCATGAAATATAGTCCTCAGGAGACATACTCCATAAAGTTATGCAATTCCAAAGCATAGTGAAAGTGTTAAATGACAGAAGAATCCCATGATACTACCATGGTGCACAACATTACAGAATGGACCAATTTCACAGGCAAAACCAGAGTATTACCAAAATACACTGAATTCCCATTCTCTCAGTGGAAAGCCTCAAGGCTAAATACTGTCTGCAGCAGAGAGCAGGGCTGTTTATATCTCATTGATCCTTTGCTCCAGCCTTGGCCCCCTTGATGGGCTACTGCAATTAATCCAAATCCCAGGGGAGCACTGTGCTGGACAAGGTAAGTGCAGCCGTGTCCTTTGGCCACTCCTCCCCTTTGGCACGGCATGACCCAACAGTGTCAGGAACTGGATGTTATTGCTTCTCTTTGGTGTGGTACAAAGCAATAAAGAGAAATAGAGAACTAAAAATTTCTCTGCCACCATCCTCTCCAAAACATTAAATTATGATAAGAAAAAATTGTTCCTGAAGAAATTCTGATGCAGAAAGGTGGAAAAGCTCGCAAATTTGTTAGGAAAAAAAAATCAATATACATGCATTTGTGTTGAACACTGAATGGTATTACTGTTCCCTGTCTCTATTTATTACAAAACTGTCTCAGAACAATAACAGTAAACAAAATACTACATCAATAAGCTTTTAACATGTAAATCAGGTTTTTAAATAAAGTTAATTTAATATTTGATTACATTATTTATTCATCATCTACGACCCACCCTTGTGGGGAAACATTACCTCCTTGTTAATCAAAAATTACTTCCTCTTTGAATGCAAACCACATTAGCACTCCAAAGGGACATTTTTTCCTTTGCTTTATAGTATTTTCCCCTTTAACTTAGTATTTATTATGCTTATTTTTTAAAGCATTATTGAGGTTTTACATACTTTCTAAAGGAGTGAGTGGAGGGTGAGAATTTTGGCACTGTTGACTGAGGGAAAGAGTTATGTATGGAATAGGAGTACACTCTGCCTTCCAACCAGCTCTTAGGGCAGGAAGACTGAGTAACATTGGACCTTTCAAACATGCAGACTTATTTTTTTTAACTAAGGAATTTTCTTACTTATAATTAACACCTCTTTCTCTAAGCTAGTTAGTGTGGCACTCCTACTCCACAAAAATAATAGTAGAATCAGTCTGGGTTGGAAGCAACCTTCAAAGATCATCTAGTCCAACCCTCCTGCCAAGGGCAAGGATACCTTCCACTACCTGAGGCAGCTCAGAGCCACTTGCAATCTGTCCTTGAACACCTCCATAGATGGGGCATCTACCACTTCCCTGGGTAACCCCATCTAGTCTAAATCTTCACTCTTTTAGCTTATAACCATCACCCTTTGCCCTTTCACAACAGGCCCTATTAAAAGGTCTGTCCCCATCTTTTTTATAGGCTCCTTTTAGGTACTGGAAGGTGTATAGAGTCTCTCTGGAGCCTTCTCTTCTCCAAACTGAATAATCCCAAGTCTCTCATAGCCTTTCCTCATAGGAGAGGTGTTCCACTCTCTGATCATTTCTGTAGCCTTCCTCTGGACCCACTCCAACAGGTCTGGAGGAAGGAGAGGAAGAAGAGGGAGAAGTTTGCCTGACTGGTACCAGGATCCAAGGGTCTCACCTGCACACAGCAACCCCATAGACTGCACGTGTGGACAAGACAGAGCTTCTTTTGCAAGTCAAACTGTAAAGACTGAAATACTGAGATTTCAACAGCATTTAAGGCCACATGTCTTCTTCTACTTTTAGCATACAAACATGACCAGCCACTTCTACTTTAGTAGACTAATAAGGGCAGGTTAAAGATTTTACCACAGGCTTAAGTTCATATGGAGACTTATTCTGCCCTTGTTGATAAGAGAAAATACATGTGTTAGGGTCCCAGGTGAATTGGACAGACTATTACAGCCCACATTTTACATACTGAGAAGCAACACAGTATTTGCTCTTTCCCTGGGACATGTGGGATTTCAGTTGCCTACAGGTCTGAGCAACTAGTTTCCTACACTGCAGTAAAATCCAGTACACTACTTATTCTTTGCTTCTTTAATATAAATTAGTTGTTCGAATTATTAGTAGTGAGTAGGAAACCTGTGTAGGAGACAGCAGTGAGTAAGGAGATAAAGGTCTAGTAAGTAGAGCCTTGCTCTTATGTGGTTCACTCATTAGCAATGACAGAAACAAATAATAAGAGGAGGTGCCACTTAACAACAAACTGGGACAATATTTTACAGTAAATTAATATTGGTTTATAATTCCTTAAAATGTGAGAGAAGAAAAAAAGACTTGTGAATTACATTTAGGTGGAACATTGATTTCTGTATACAAATACCCCCTAGAAAATATTGCAGATCACAGCATACACTAAAGTATATTTTCATGCCCTTGACTTACATGCTGTTGGACAACTTTTCAAATTTGTCATACAGCAGTAGGAAGTTAACTAAGTAATTGTTTCTTATGTACTTACTCATAATTGAAATTCTGCCCTCAATAAGCATTTTAAACCCTGCAGAAAATACTATTTTTCTTTAGAAAGCATAGAAAGCTATAATTATTACTGAAAAGGCTTGAAAGCAAATAGAATTCACCATAGAAAAGCAAGTTTTAAAACGTATTAATGAAAGTATGTTTTTATTTACAAAATATTTTATTTGTACATTTACATAGACACCATGCGCAGCGTGCTTGGAATTACCACATCCTCCAATGCAGTACTGTGTGTCTGCCACATGCTCTCTGTCCATCCTTCTACATACTGAAGAAATATGCACACTTTTTGGCTTCAGTGTTTGGAACACTTTGTACCTAAATGGCAATATTAGATTCAGAGTCATGCAGCCACCATTTCACTCCCAGACATTGCTGTGCCAACACTTGCTACTAATCCACATAACTACACAGGAGTTAGTTGTTGCTGGGCATAAGTAGAAGAGAATAGTAGTGCATTTTTTGAAGTTATGAGACATTATCTGTGCATTTTTAACACAATACAATTTTTTTAAGTTGTCTTCATTCAAAGTAGATGACTCTCACTCCATACTCTCCTTATACTTTAGGTCTCTGTCTGTATAGGTATACAACTAGTAAATGCAGGCATCTTAATGAATGTCTTCAGACAACATATCATTTTAGTTCTTGAGAGCACACCCCAAAATGAAGACATACTCTGTATGCATACAGGTATTATGGATGTCTTGAATGCACTACTTTTCAATAGGCTATCTGGAATAAACTCAAGAGAAAACATTAATAGGTTAGAGTGGAGGTTGAAATACTTCACCATCTGTTCTGAATTCTTCCCTTAGTTCCTAATATGCAGTGCTGAACCCTCCCAGCAAATTAAGTGTACTTCTCTTAAAATGTTTTCTGTTAATTTTTGAAGCATTTTGCTTCTTACTCTTGGAACGTTTCACTCAAAAAAATAAGGACTTTTCTCTGTAAGTTCCCTATCTAAACTCTTATCTACTGATTTGCTCCAGAACATTTGATTCTGTGATAGAAAATTTAGACATCAGCTTTAACAATACAGCAGGGAACACAGCCAGTAATTTTCTTAACTATAAACTGCCAAATTTCTTAAGAATTACGGTATGCAAACACCTCTGTAGGGGTGCATTAGGCAGACCATTCCCAGAAGGTTCAGATCCTGTCCCTCTACTCAGCCCTAGTAAGGCCACACCTGGAGTGCTGTGTCCAGTTCTAGGCTCCTCAGCACAAGAGAGACATGGAGCTCCTGGAATGGGTCCAGCAAAGGGCTTACAAAGATGGTCAAGGGCCTGAAGCATCTCCCTTACAAAGAAAAACTGAGGGAGCTGTTCAGCCTTGTAAAGAGACAACCGAGAGGGGACCTTATCAATAACTGTAAGTAACTGAAGGGAGGGTGTCAAGAGGATGGAGCCAACCACTACTCTTCTTGGCAGTGCTGAGCAAAAGGACAAGAGGCAAAGTGGAGAAACTGAGGCAGAAGAAATTCCACCTGAACATCAGGAAGAACTTCTTTACTGTGCAGGTGACAGAGCACTGGAAGAGATTTTCCAGAGAGATTGTGAAGTCTCCCTCACTGGATATATTAAAGAACCACTCGGATACAATCCTGTGCAATGTCATCAAGGATGACCCTGTTTGAGCAGAGGTTGTATCAGATGATCCACTGTGGTCCCTTCCAACTTTATCCAGTCTGTGATTCTGCATTCATCCAAAAATGTGTGTGCACATAAACTTTAAAGAAATTATGTAGTCAAATCTTTACCATGGAATAACTTCCCTATATTCTTGTCAGTAAAATCCACCAGCAAATTACAGCTTTCACTTGATAACTTATGTCATGCAGCACACAGAGGCATAAGTTATCTGTGATCAAGCAATGCGAACTGCACCCTGATCCAAAACAATGCCAGTCGTTTCTACATATTTTTCTCATTTCCTATTTCCTATTACTCGTTGCTCATGTCTAACAGACTTTAGTGTTCTTGCATTAGGGCTGAACAGCTGAAACGCTTGAGATTTTGGAATGCAGATTGGATTTTTACGATAGGCAATTCCTACATATCTGTTTGTCATTTGGTTTTATTTGCAATTCAGAAATATTATGTCAGAAATGTTTAAGAAAATAATTACCTGGACTGGATAAACACACAGCTCAATAGCAGATTATATTCTAGGTCAGCTCCAATACATCACATTTACAGCCTCCTGAGGTGTAAGTAAAATAAAGGAAAACATAACTTCCAGAAAGGAAGCCTGAACAAAACACACACACTTTTTTTTTTAGTTATAATAAAAAGTAAAGCTAAATCCCTCTTCCTTTTCTTCTAGAAAAAATGTTCTGTTTTTCCCTGTCATCAGTGACTGACTTGGTTAATTTAGAACATGATCGCTTCCTATGGCAGCACATTCAGGGTTTCCTGTGACAAAAGGCTCATAAATCTGTTCAGTCACTTTGCCTGCCTAAGTCATTACAGCACACTACAGTCTTCTATTGGGGAATGTCGAGGTCTTGCATACCCTTTTAAGGGAGGAAAGATGTGGCTGATGTTCATTTTCATAACATACTTTGACCTCCAGTGCTGTAGACACAAACTGTCTCCATATAAATCAATAACCCCAGACGAAAGAGTGCTGAAGGACACAAACACTACTAGCACTACACCCAGAATCTGAACAGGGAAATGTTCTCCACAAAGAAAAAAAACCAAAAACACACACATGAGTAGGTGGAGGATGGATTCATTATTTAACCAGGGAACAGAGAGAACTAAGAAGAAATGGTTAAACTGGTATTTGTTCTACCAGAATATAAAGGCATGTGGGCTGCATTCTGGTGTAAGGTTTTAAGGCCTGCAGCTTCAAACCACATAGCAATTGGAAAAGATTCCTAGGCTAAAATCTGTAGGATGCACCTCTGCTTTCCACAGAAGATAGGATTCTATATTGTCCATATTTGCTACTCAGGCTGTATGTGTGACACACAAGTGTATCACTGTGCATTCCCTAGTTTGACAATTTTTTTTGTTTCCTTTGCATCTTTGGGCTATCAGGCAGGCTGCCTTTCTGAACTACTTGCATGCCACTGCTAAACTTTGGAATAAAAAAAACCTCATGAACTTTTAATATTTATTTTATCAAGAAAATACAAAGACCAAACCTTATAATTATTGAACAGCAATCAAATCAATAAAAGCTAACAGTATTTAAAGACACAGAAAAGAAGCAACAAGCACACCACATTGATCCTTGAGGAACTCTGTTGCAGTCAATGTATTATACCTGCATACTACATACTCCATTGACTGCAGTACCCAAAGATTTTGGAGGAATCCTTAAAACTCTCAGAAAAAAAACACTTTAAGTTTGAAAGGAAGCACATGTAGGGGGTGCAGTAAGAGTTCCCTAGATATGCTCTCTCATCCATAAAATAATTTGAGCTTGCAAGCATTACTTCACAGGTTTCTCACCCAAACCATGAGTCAAAAGAACATTAAAGAAGCTTTTTATGTTGCTGAAGTACAACAGAGCTTCTACTGAGAAAAGAAATTAGGATATGAATTTAGAAAGAAGATGCTCAGCACTGTTCAGAATTACATTGAGTCCCTCATCTCCTTCCTTTCTTGGCTTAACTAAATTATTAACAGAAACTCAATCTGGCAGCAGATAACCAAACCAAGAATGTTCACTGGAAAGAAAAATGGTAAAAAGAGAGAAGCAAAGGCTGCTAGACTTAAAATAGAGGAACCCAGCTGTTACATCTATACATAAATATATGTAAATACATATTTATGTATATGTATATTAAAATATGCATACTGCATACATGTATTCACATACACTGCTACACAGGAAAGATAACAAGCACCCACATATAGGGAAGCACAGGTGTGCACTGCACACAACTTTGCATCTACACAAGGCAGTTTTATACCAGCCACAATTATCTATTCTAAATGATAACACAGTCATGTAAACATTTTGCAGTTACAGCAAACACCAAAACACACTAAATGCAAACAAACAGCTTGCTTCTGGACCAGTACTGTTAATACACCACATTTTAGAAACAGTTTCCCCTGATTAAATAGATTTGTGCAGCACAAACACCTGCAGCAGGCTCAGGTGAGCACTGGAATGGACACTCTGCTGAAGGCTGGGACTCCGTAAATTTTTGACATGTGAAGCATCAGCTACTACAGGCAGCAGGGACTGCTCCTGGCAATAGTTATAAGTGGAAGGAAAAACCAAAATTAACAAAAAGACCCTCAGTGCTCCTTCCCCCCCCCGCCTTCCAGGTGACAGGAAGAAACTGTAACTAAATAATCTGAAATCACTGTGTGCCCTCGGTCACAAAGAGAAAACAATCTCTAACAGTTATAATGGTAAATCAGGTGAAATTGTGTTGAAATATGTAAATGCATTTTTAAACCTTCGTTTTATAATATTTTGGAAATTTTGAAAATAGATGTTGTTCACTTAGAAAACCGAAAGATACATAAGAAATGGGAAGTAACTGAAGCATTTAAAAAATGGTTCTATTCTATTTCCAATCTGAAATCTGAGTGCCAACTCACTAATTTTTTTAATAGTTTGTGTCCTTGCTACCTTTATCAATTAGTAAAGGTTCTGTGAAAAAGAAGTTTCGCCGTTAATTGGGACAGCATATAACACAAATCACATTTATGATTCAATGTCTTGGCAGTGTAGAACATTGATTCTCTGTGTGTGCACACAAAACATGACACGTCATTTTTAACTTGTGAGCTAATAAACCTAAGTAGAGTACAAATATTTTTGTTCAACTAAGGTAAGCCTCAACACTCCTTAAGACATTTATGAATGTAATTATAGAACTTATCATAGGAGAGAAAAAGTCAGAATTTCCAAGAAAATAAACAAAAATTTAGGGTGGTAAATTTGGAAATACAGCAAAGTAAATTAAATTCACTAAATTTTCATTTCCTTCTGTAAAAAATTGAACTTTTGCCTGAAATGAATTTCATAAGTAGGCAGTGAGTATTCCCAGAGGAGCTACATGCATGAGGAAACTGAAGACTTCAAACTCCAAAGGAAACTTGGAATAGTCTTTATTGATGGTATCCTGAATTTGTCCTTACTTCTAGGGAAGCTATGATGTTGCTCAGTGTGGGTAGACAGAGAGTTCCATTTACCTCCTGCACTTAAAAGTACTGCTTTTCAGATCTCTCTCCTTTCCTCTCCCCTCACCTCACCCTCAAGTGGTTAGAGTTGTCCATAAGAGATTTGGCCTCAATTTCACTTGGAGAACTCTCCTGAGATGGAACTGCTTTTCTTGTGCCCTTATAATTTTCTGGAGACGCTTATTTTTCTTTAAGAAATTTCAGGATGCACAGTTTGCCCATTTTTCATTTTTTAAGTATGTGCCTGCCAAAATTAAAGCAGCAGTACTTTCAGAGAGGTTACCTGCTGTTTGTCCTCAGAGTCATGGAACTTAACCTGAATTCCTGACAGCAGATTCCACTCAATTGCAGTTAAATGAACTTCAGTATGCAAAGCCTGGTTTAAAATTTTAGTTCCCAGTTCAGCATTTTTCAGGTTCTGGTCATCACAAAGTAGTGCAAAGGCAGGGAAGCAAGGTAAGGGAGAGTATCCTCAAGACCCTTCTTAGGGATTTCATCTAAACCCAGGGGATTTGTTTTCAGAACTCAGTTATGTGAATCTGGCAGCACAGAACTATAAGCCTATTTAATATAGCCCATCTGCTCTTCAGAAGAAGGCTGATTTGCAGCTTTGTGCTGAACAATACTGATGAGCCACCAATTCCTCTTTAAATCTTTTGGTGCTCTCTTCAAAATCTCTTTTGTCGACTGAGAGGGAGACCGAGAACCGAAGAACGACTTTTCTGCTTTTAGCTTTTTTCAAACTTAACCATCAAAACAGTCTTTTTTCTATTTAGATGGGCCAAGCAAAAATATTTTTCTGTTATAAACAGGGGTTGGAAGGGTGAGCTGTCAGGAATTACTAACAGTTTTAAATGTTGGGACATTTTCCTCTATCTTTGTGGTGTATAAATATATTAAATCATCAGACCTTTTCTTTGTTTCTCTTAATTCTCAATTGGATTTACATGTATTTTGGTTTTTATTCTTTGAAAAAACAGAAAGAGTAGTTTTTATACTCCTAATTCTGCTGGAGGACATTCTGAAGTACTAGATCATATTTCCTGCATCACTCTAAACAAGTTGATAAAGAAAAGACTGACAGCCTCCAAACACAGATTCTTTTATATTAAATATGGAGCACTAATTGGCGTTTGCTAAATCTTAAATGCAAAGGCAAACTAAAATTCAGATGTCCAGTTGTACATATCATTCTTCTTACATTAGCCTGGTTCTTGTCAGAAAGTCATAAAGAGCAGGCTGAAATTTCTGACTTTTTATTAGCAACAATATTGGTACCAAATTGCATATATACTTAACTTTGTATGTACACACACTTTCCCTCACAGATATATATATATAGACTGATTTATGTCAGTTTTGAGACAGGTGAGTAGCTGTCTATATTTCTTCTTCTAATGTATTTCATACTAGCCCATCATTCAAGGATTTAGGTGATGGAGAACAAGATTTATGAGCAAAGCAGGTAAAAGGCCTGGATTTCATACTTTCCTGTTGTTGGCTATGAAGTTGTTTGAGAGTCTTAGCCTTGACAATTTTTCCTTTCACATTGACAAGTGTAATATTGAAGATTAACCTTGACCTTTCGTGCATCTAGTGAATGTTCTCTCCACTAGGTCAGTCTCTTTCCCTGTTTCCGACCACAGAATTCGAAAGCCTCCATTTTTGGAAGGATAATAAAAGGGGAAATAATTCCCCAGGAATTATTGTCATACCTATCTGACACTCGAAAAGAACTGATCTTGCACAGTCCAGAAAGAACAATAAAGAGTAGAACCTGAACTCTTAAAAACTTAGACCAGAGAAGCTTCATTAATCTGGCTTTCTGTGCTTAGAAACAAACTTGACAGCACTACTTGCAACAGCTGGAATGCTTCTATTTAAAATTATATGCTGTGCAGAATGGCATAGTTCTTTGATTCAAGATTCTTTATAATCCCAATATATGTGTTTGTCACAAGGTAATTATACAGTGCGAACATCTCTCCGTGCAATGGCATCGCTCTGCTCACTGGGCTCAGCCACTAAATATATTATCTGTGCTTTCCTGTGTGTCTGGCTGAAGTCATATATGCTCACGAATTCACATTAAATTCTGTCTGGTTGATACTAATTGCATTAATATCAAAGCTAAATGACAGTAAAAATTAGTTTGCAATTCTGTGCTTTAAGATGTACTCTTTGTGATATAAAGTTTGCTTGTTTCTTTGTGCTCAAAGATGTGTGGGAGATTCATAATCACTTATTACCCACAGACAACATTTTTTGTCATCTGTTCCCTGTGCTTCTTATCAAGAGACTTATCTTATCCCCCACAAACCTATTCTACTTCTTACACACCAATTAGAAATTGACATACATCTTAATTGAGGATATTAAAATACATCTGAAACAAATAATGCAAAAAAATTATTTTATCACAATCGTTGGCTTTCTAATCTAATAAATTATTCGAAACTACTGTATTGTAACCTTAACCATTTTTCACACATGGACAATAAAAGTAATACACTCAGAGATAACAGGGAAAAAAAGCCTTAAACTACACTGATCGAGGCTACACACGATTTTGCCATTGCAGATAAAAATGCTTCATTTGGGTAGTCTCTAATCAATACAGAGAATGCCAGTTAAATATGTTCTGTTTATTACTCCCCAGAGGCAACATAATCAGGAGACCACAAGTAAAATTACAGTCCCCTCTGGCCAGCCCTCTGCTGTAAAGCAAATATGCTAGGGATGGAAATATAGGACAGAGGGACTTAACTAACAGTAGGTTTTTATGTTTCCAAGAGCAAAGCTCTGCAGAGATACCAGAGCTCACACTCTGACCAGATGCAGCACAGTACAACATGTAGCTTACCTCTGGACTCTACAGGTGTGTGTCTACACTGTTTCTCTTGCCCAGATTTAGATACAGCTAGAATTATTTATCCACCTATATCAAGTTCTATTTAGGGTTAGTTCCACAGCTTTCATTTTTTTCTTAAAGGAAATCAGTTTTTTACCCTAATAATTTTCATCTCTCTTTACTACAGTTCTGGACTTGGTTTCTCATAGCACATTCCGGTTCTTAAAACAGGAACTCCGTCAAGATCCCTACCAGGACTGGAAAGCTTGAAAGGGGGCATAACCAGAAAGGAGAGCCAAAGGAAAAGAGTGTGATTCTCAGAAAAGTCTATCTAGTCCTCAAAGTAGGTTTCCCAGTTCAACTCTACCGCTTGCCATGGCTACGACTCACCACTCAGCTTCCCATACCCCGTGGTACCTGAGCCATGAACACCAAATGGAAAGAGAGATGATTTCACAGTCCCAGCAAATGGTGGGACTACTGCCTACTGACAGACCTTTACCTGCAGCCTCTCCTTTGGGGATTGTCAGAGCTCCAGACTGGGGAATCAGCATCCAGTCTCTGGAGCAAGTCCCTGCTACAGGCTGCCCAAGAACCTGCCAGCATCAGCCACACCTCTCTCCAACAGGAGTACAAAAAATTACCCAACATCTAGGTCTCATGCTGAAACACTGCAAGAGTTTACTCAGCCTAAGTGATTTAAAATGCTGTATTTAGGTTGCTTCTTACTTTCCCAAGTTTGCACTGAGATGCCTAGAACCTAAGATGGAGCGATGACTTCTATTCTTTGGCAGCCATGTACTTTAAAGCTTTTGTGGCATCACCTAAGTTCATACATAATTAAGAACTCTTTTTTTAAATCTCGGGCATCGTTACCTCAGACAACTCAACTCTGCATTGCTCACCTTGCTCAGTCGTAGGTTATTTATAACCTGAATGCTACAAAACGGTTATTGCAATACCTATTCAAAAGCAAATCTGGCTTCAAATCCAGCACAGTTTTATTCTATGCTCCGGGCAAAAAACACAGGCAAACACTGAAACACACTGACGACATCAAAACAAATTGTTTTCCCTACCTACCTCAACTCCACCTATTTGCTTGTTTTTCATGTGTGAAAAAGAAGCTGGTGGGTAGAAATGAGGGGCAAATACTGGGGCCCTTATGCTTAAGAATGGCTGCTGGAGAGCTTGGTTTGGAAGCTTTTGTTTGAGATCGTGTACCTACGCCCTGCTTACCTCCAGCCCTGGCAGAACATATTTACAGAAAGTAATTCACAAGACTCTTTGAAAACTGAAGCCTGCAGGAATTAAACAGTTCTTCCTCCTCGCCACGATATGATTAGCTGTCTCTGAGGAGTGAGTGACGACGTCCCTCCCACTCAGCAGCTTCCGACTGACATTTCACTAAATAGAACTTGAATCTCAAAGGGTTGATCTGTCAAGCAGTTTCAAACCAGAAAAGATCAGCCAGGTTCAGCTTCCCCCTTCAGTTACATCCTCGTTTCTAATTTTCACGTTTTATGCTTCATGCAAGTGTTAATTATAGAGAGGAAAGTCAACTTGCCTTTATTCATCCATTCTTAGCACGTACACAAAAGGAAAGTAAAAGTACACACAAAATTTGCCAAAAAGCAAAAAAGCTGACTACAGCTTGAGGAAAGTAAAACAGAGCATTGATTGATGCAACACACATCATCATCATCATCATCCTTGTCATCTTCCTCATTTAATTTAGTAGGATTTTGTTATGCAAAATTGCTGACTTTGTCTGACCACATTTTGAATTGTATTAGATTTTCTGCTATAACTAGTAAAGTCATCACGGAAAGCCAACTTATACTATAGTTTATAGTATCATTGAAAGAACTATGACTTTCATAGAAACAGGAAACTTAGTGTCACATCCTGAAAGGCAATTAAGATGACTTTACATTTCTTTGAGTCTCCATCAAATGGAAAGCATTCTGATTGCATATAAAGTGATTTAGGTAATCAACAGATAAATATTTGAAAGTGGTATGTTTCACTGTTAAAAATACTCTTATTTATATAACCAAGCACTTATACACAAAGCTGATAGTACTCACCAAGTATTTCAAATGACTGCTGGTCATTAGGAAATCAAACTCACATAATACTGTAACTAGAGATGTACATTCCCTAATAAATCCAGTATTTGGAGGAAAAACACTGTGTTGGTCATCCAGAACTTCTTTACAAATTCCAATACAATTTCTGTACATAAAAGATTATTATGAAGGACAGATTTAGCACGAATGATGTTATACCACCACCACTTAACAAATATATGAAGTTCAGCACTCTCTGCAATTACCCCAAAATTATGAGACGCAGGTTTCATTTACATCTGTATCTGCTTTTTGAGAGAATTCAACTCTACATGTTCTATTTCCTTTGATAATTCTCATAACCCCTACCATAAAAGGCTTTTTGGAGTAAGCCTGTTTGATTATTTTTTTAAAGCTCCCACTCTCTGCTGTTAAAACTGTTCCAGATGTTATAAATAATTACACGTTAATTAGAGAACTATAACCTCAACATCATGCTGGAAGGCTTTTCTCTACTTCCAGGACTTTTTTTCCTGCCTCTTAAAAAGAAAAAGAAAAAAGAAACCATTCCATCATATTCAGTCACAGAGAAAAAGTTTTTTTGCACAGCAGGATGATGAAGGAATGAGAGTACCTGTCTCAACTTTTCTTTAGCATAATCTTGTTAACATGAGACTGAAAGATTTAGCAGCCTCAGCTTTTAAATGTACTTACAATCATTCTGTAAATCTCAGAGATATAAAATAGGTATTGAGGCACTATTCCAACACATCATGCCACATCCTCAATACCTTTACTCAGGGCGTTAGTCAGAGGCGTATTTGTCACTATACCTTTGTTATGGGATGTCCAAAAGGCACTTCTTTCAGAGTAGTCAAATACCTGGCTTATTGAAAGCTCCTTTTAATACTTCTGAAGAAGTGATGAAAAAATTGCTAGGAAACAGTGTGATAATTTTTGGAAACAAAAGACAAGATTTTTTGTTTGTTTGTTTGTTTTTGTCAGGTGGTAATATTTCAGTTCACATTATGGAGTTGGGTGGGCAATGAGCTCTTTTACAAAATGAAAGATAAGGGCATTATGTTCTTCTTGAAGATGAAAAGGAAGCTTACGTGGGCATATTCCGAGAACTAGAGCACTGTGACCAAAATTCTTTCTGAAATTTCTCAATGTGTGCATATGTTTACAGCAGTGGGCACTTTGTCTTTTTAGAATAAATCAAGGCAAATACTCATCTGGTAAACCACTAAGGCAACCTGGGTTTGGGTGTGGGCTTATTTCTTATTTGAGGAAAGCAAACAGGGTTAGCAAAAAATGTTGTATAAAAGACAGATGAACAAAGAACAACAGCAGAGAAAGACATTTTTCTCCCCCCTTTTGTTAATGTGATGCAAGCAGCAGCAGACTGTCACAGTTAAGCATGGAAAAGTTATCCAAATGGAATAAGCAGCATTCTAGAAAGTGCTGCAGTAGTAACTGGTAATACAGTTTGTAAACACCTTAAATTTCTCTGAGTCTATTGCCTCCATGGACTTCTCAAGGCAAAAGTGCCAAATGAGGAACTTTTGGGACTGCATAGCTTTATATGAACCTTCACAATTTATTGTGCCTGAACTGCACCGACTCTCCAAATATGCAATACACTGGACCAATGCTTCTGGGAATACTAGATAAAGCTGACATTTTTCCACTCCAGAAAAACAACTGCCTCTCTTAAAGAAGCAGCATAAGAAATAAGAAGAATGTCTTCCCTTTCTCTTGCTACCTTTGTGTGTCGTTAAACCAGTATAGTATGATGCTTTAGTCTTTGTTTGCCTTTTAAAAAATACTGTGCTGCACTTCGGCAAGGTACCGTTATCAGTGAAAATAGGAGGGTATTAGCAGAGGGTAAAAATTGCAATTTGATATTTCTTTGTGCTTGTGGATATTGCATGCTGCTAACAACGTTTTGCTTTATTAAAAGGAGTGTACCAACAGAAGAATTAGTGCTGACTCCCAGGGTGAAAGCTGGGGAACTGCTGGAACTGTGCATTCACCACTTCCCTCAAAAAGCTGATCAACATCTGAAGACAATTTTTTTTTAACATGCTGTGTAATGTACATTATGCCCACACAAGATATGAGTCATATAAGATGAATGTAATTTTAAAACAAATAGAGTTACATTATATTAAGTCAAAATTATATTTTAATCAGCTATGGCATGAAAAATATTAAGCAGCTTTGGAAAAAAAAAAAAAAACAACAAAAACCTACTAAACTTTTTGGGCCATTTTTAATCTATGCAGCCTGGTCAGAATCAATTAAATCCTCTGAGATTTGACGAATGTCACAATTTTACTCCAAGAGCAAGGCCAGAGAAAGCAAAGGGGAGGGAAAACAAAGAGAGATGAAGCATAACCCTGCTGTACTTACATTGATTTGGGCCACCATGATTACAGAAAAGCCATGCTGAGAACTCAGAATTAGTGTATCCTTCAGTGTGGATTGGACAGGTAGCTTTAACAAAGCAGAAACTTTGAAAAATACACACACGATTGTGTATATATATATATAGGAGGGCATATATCTATATATTTATATATCTATATCTGTATCTATATATATATGACACTCACTTATCAAGGAACTGGTGTCCCAAGGTCATACAGCTTTCCCATTTCTCCCCAGGTTCCCAAAATAAACATCCCTGAAACATATCTCATTTTACCCCGAGTTTAATGTGCTAACACAACTCTGGGCATCAGCTGCTACTTGACTGACATTTTATAAACAGAATCAGTGAGATTTTATATCTTGTATTAATTCTTAATGGTGACATGTACTGAATTCAGATTACAACTTTCAAAGATTGAAATGAGACCTGCAGTGCATGTACAGGCTGTCTTCTACAGGATATCCATATGGGATACTCTACTGCAATTGATTTTAACTTTACAAGCCATATTACTTCAACTGGAAAAGCTGCTATCAGAACTAAAGAAGCAAAACAATGTCTAAATAATGGAAAAAACCCAAACCTACAGCCTTGATGAACATCTGAAATGGCATAAAAGTATTTATTTTTACCTGGCAGAACGGCTGCTACTTAATGAAGGAAATTTTTAACTCATTCTGCATAGTAAGTAGCTACCATGGGGACACAGGCACTGTGCAGGGCTTTACAGAGTGGTAAACTCTATGATATAAACTTTTGCCATTTATAGAAGTCCTTGCAATCCCTTGGCTAGACAGATGAGAGAGAAAAAGAAGAAAAAAAAAGAACTACCAAAAAAAACCCCCACAGTCTGAAGTTTTGTTTCATTCTTGGTATATTCCTGCTGTATGGTTTTTGTATGTATTCGCTACCAAGGCATAACAGACTGTGCTATTAAAAACGTAGCTCTTCCCCTTATATAAAATGTGCCTCAGCTGTACACTTGCTGTTCTTTAGATTCCAATCTGCAAAATGGAAATTGCAATTTTTAGTAAATGTTCGAATTGCCACTACGAAGATGGAACAATCTGCAAAACAATACCAAGTGCCACATTTTTTGACAAAATTCACTAATGCAAGCCCTTAGCCAACAGTGCCCTAGATTTTTTTTGCTCATCTCTCATACCTCTCATGAAAGCATTATACTAACACGGAGAAGAGTATGCCATGAGAGGGAGTTATGAGTCGCTGAATTAAGAAAAAACAACCATCTGCTTTGAAGACAAGTCCACGGAGAGCACAAGTTGACATGATGAAAAACAACTTTGACTACCATATAAAATAGCAAATTCTTGGTAAACTTTTTGTATATATAGCTCGAAATTAACATCAGACAAACACTTATGGCAGTAACTTAAGTGACAAATTAGAGGCTTCTTTAGTCAACCCAGACATCCTTCAATAGACTTCAAGGACTATTCCCAGATACACTGAAATTCTCATCTGTAGATTGTTTGCTAGCAGGTACCACTTACCATCAGAAATTAGTATGAGATCTGCTTTTAGTTTTTTAGGTATGGAGAAAGAAAAACCTAGATTTCAACTTCAAGGTGTATTTTAAAGTTCAATAGCGACAGAACTTAGTAAAAATAGACTGCTGGGAAAAACTAATATTACCATTCTTCAATAAAATATTTATCATGATTTTTGCCCTTTCAACTTAAGAGTTTGTGTGAAAATGCACTGTAGATGTCTGAAGTGTATTTTTGCTGCAGACATCCAAAACCACCTGTCATATGTCTCCTTTCCTAGACTCTGTTAGGGAGATTTCCAGAAGAAATCCATAGAACTCTTCTTACAGACTGACGAAGAGGATCCTGGAGTGAAGAATCCTCCCTAGGTACATAAAGTATCAAGTGAGTTCATCATTTGGCTACTTGCTAGAGATTTGTTACAACTGGGGCAGTTCATATGCAAGGCATGTTGAAATTGTATTGAGGGGGAAAAAAAGACATAAAATGTGAGTAGGAGCAGTGTGTACACATAATATGAAAGTTTTTGAGAAAAAATGCTGGTCATATATGCTTGGCTATAAAGACAATGAAATACAACACAACAGACTGCAATAAATGATAATTTCATCTGGGAAGAATATGGATTTACTTACTTCTCACCTACACCAGTGAAACATAAAAAACCAGCCTACTGGCAACTGGAATTTGAGTTATTATCTATATAGATGATTTAGCAAAGGTGAGATAAATATGCTGTCAAGAAAAAAAGAGGAAGAATGAGGTTTCTGAGAGGGAAAAAAACCTCTCAAACCATGTTATATCCCTTGAAAACGAGGCTTTTCATAAAGCTATTGTTTTACACAGTAAAAAATGGGGATATCCAGATATCAGGATATCCCATCATGTAGTACCTTTCAATAAGAAGAAAATTATTGTGCTGTGGGAGGTGTTAGGGAAACTAGATGGGAATTCAAGGCAGTAGTTTGCACAGAAAGCGTAGAGGGTGCAAGGAGAAGGGATTTCACAACAGCATCCAGGTGTGATGGAAGCGCTTCAGAGAAGGAAATAGATCTGGATTTTTCACCAAAATTTGAAGGCTTCAACTCGACAACAAAAAAACAGAACACTGATTTTTTGCCTCTGAGTCTACCGCCCAGCTACAACACCAACTCCTCGTGATTTTTTTTCCGTTCATTTTCCCTGAGAGAGAGCTGCCACTTCTGAAGAAACACCACAGCTCCACTGTGTAAAGCAAGAGGCAAAGTTTTGCAAACACTGGGTAGCCACTGGACAGAACAGAACTCCTTGAAGACATCCTTATGCACCTGGCTCTGGTTGATGAGGGGAACAAATTAGCAAACTGAGAGGGAAAAGGACAGTGTAAGTATATATTTCATCACAAAAGTCTGCAACAGGGGAGTGAAGCTAACAGCAGCCAAGGCATTTCTGTACTAGAGTTCTGCTGTTTTAAAGAAAAAACAATCATCTATTTCTGTCCTATTAAAATGCAATGCCATTACTTGATTCACTGATTGATGAAAGGATTAAGCCCTGAAGTTATAAGGAGTTACAAACCACACTTTATTAAAGGGGAAGACCCAGGAAGTTTAGCATTTTCTAAGTATTTCCCCACATGGGGAATAATCCCATGGAAATCCTACTGAGCTAAGGAGAGTCTGTATTATATTTTCTCAGTATCTTAATGATTTAGGCTGGTCTGAGATCTTAACAATTATTTTCGTTTTGCAGTTGCCACACCTCTGGGGAATTCTCTGTCACCAGGTCATGTTCAACCACTGGACTTTAAGAAGGCTGAAGAACTTACATGTCCTTGGAAATAAAATATCTCTTGCTAAAGCTTAGCTTAATATTTTCCTTTAGAATTTTCTTTTCCTTAGACAGACCTTGGTTGCAGAGGTACAGATGTGTTGTTATGGTGTCTGTTTGCACAACAAGATAAACAGAAATTATAACACTAGCAAAGCCCTCACTTGGAAATGGAAATTCAAATTGTGTTGCACAATACTGCTTCTGCTTCCACCAAGTATTCTGAAAGAAGTTGCCTGCATTTTAAAAAAATTGCATTTGTAATAAACACCACAATAGAAAACAAGAGCTGTCCAAGTAACGGACCTCTGGGTTGACTGACAACAACACAGGGACCCTTCATGATGGAGCAGCACATCTCTTCTTAAAAAGTCTTAAAAAAAACACTCTAAAAGGTATGATCCATCTTAGGCCCAGTGGATTCAGTATTCTTTGCTTTTACATGCTTCTTTGTAAGTTACGTTATTATATAAAGTTCTCTGCAGAGGTGACAGTGTAAGGAGATGTTTTTCTAAACTGCACAACAGCTGAAATACAGCTTTTAGAAAACAACCATTAAGTAGATCAGGCACGATCAGCTCAAACATGATCTGTGCAGACTGACACCACGGAACAACACAATATGCTTGACTAGCTTCTTCTTCCTCCCTCTTTTCCCCAGCTCCTTAATTCTCCATGATACCTGGTCCTTCAGGCAATGCTGAGCAGTATTTTTTCCTGTGCATGTCATTTCCGCTGCCAGGGTATAATTCTAATGAGTAGTGTGACTACAAACATGGATGTTTGGGAGCTGGTGTTTGCATGTGACACGGGAAGGTCCAAATGACTGTGCTTGTATACATGCGCTCTCCTCAGCCACGTGAGGCTACACTGACAGTGAATGTGACTACAGAATGTTTTAAGGTCTTTACTGTCTCCACTTTCTATTTTTATACAATTGTTTATCAGATATGTTAAGTATTTGGAGCTGATTTGCATTTCTATTTTCATTTGCCATGCAAATGCTTTTTTTTTCCCCCTCTCTGAAATCAACAGCACTTAATACTCCTTCCTTCTCTCACAACATGAGTTGTTTGCCTTTCCTCAAGCACTTGTCACATTCTGGAAAGACAGGCAAGCTACTAAGGCACTGCTAGCAAGCTTAAGTTGTGCACTGCTTTGTTGTGTCAAATTATTTGGCTTTTTCTTCTAATCAGGCAGAATTCCAAGGGCTACAAAATCCACATGTTCTCTGAAGGGGACTAGAAAAAAACCAGCTCTTTCCAGATTTATCAAGTCACACTTTTTTGTTCTTTCACTCCCACTGGTTTCCCATGGAAATCAAACATGATACAAGATAGGGATGCCCCAGACATTACAGTAAGAGAATAAAATACATAACCTGACTACCTGCTTCACACTTCCCAGAAAATACCCTATATGTAAGGCACTAGTTATATAGTACAACATCTGCAGCTATTCATTTTAAACAGAGAAGGCAAAGAGAAGGATTTTCTCTGTCTAAGCTCTGTTATAATTGTATGCAGTTTTTAAATCCCCTTTGCTGTTCCCTTTTGTCTGTTTGCATTTCTCTTTGCAGCTGTTTGCTGGGAGAATGAGAACAGGTTCAGATAATCAAGTGAAATGCAGAACAAACAAAGGTTTAAAGGTTCTAGAGTTCCCATAAAGCAGCTGGTTCTTTCTCTATTTACTTTAATACCTGGATTTATGCACTCCCTTCTTTCAACCAGGTAGAGAGCAGACATAGTCTGATTCAAAGTGTTCTCTTGCTGTTTCTAAAATCAGCTGTAAATGAACTGTAACCAGGGGGAATTCTCTCGGGAGCCTGTGCATTCTACTGCTGGAAGAACAAGGGAAATAAAATGTAAAAAAAGCTGGGAAAAAAGGAAGTCTAGGACATAACACCTTGTAGGTAGCTTCTAGCTACCTTTGGAGAGTTACTGAGGCAGTCCTAAGAAGGAAGCCATATACACTGAAAGGCTGGTGTTGCAGAGACCCAAATCACAGCAGGAGCTCACTTAGCAGTACTAATATGCCAAAATAGCAATCCTGCTGTTCAGAAGGAATACAGGAGCACACTTTAAAAATCACTGAGCTGTCTTTTCAAAATTGTGTTTGAATTTGAAGTTCAAAAGGCTGACTGATATCCCTTACGTGGTCCAACTCTTGAAGTCGCTCAAGATGTTAATATTTGTTTATCTGAACTATGCCTGCTAACATGTAAGAAAGCATCTTACCATGAGTACTTTATACCAGCCACAAGCTGGATATTAAATGGTAATGCTAAACTGTAACAAATTTTAGAAATGGCTCTCATATTCTCCCCTTGAGTAGAAACCTTTAATGATGACCATCTTCAGCCAGAATGGTGACCCGGAAGGCACAGACCTAAACCTTCACATGGGTTTTGCTCCTCAGTAACTAGTAGGACATAGTGCTAAGGCAGGTTTCTTCCTTTGGCCTGTGGAAGCAGTGAAAGAGATGCATGCAGCATAAATGTGGAATATTTCCTCTTATTTTCCAATCAGTTAGTTTTGAACTGCAAAAAAAGTACAGGATATAAAGAGTAATTTCCTTTCCTTTGATTCCTGTGTTCCCTTCATTTTAGCTGATGCACACATCTGATCGAGTGATTCAACATGCTAATCAGTACTGGAGAGATTCTGCTCTGGAAAGTCTCAAAATTTAGCAACCTAAAATAGTAGATGAGCACCTTCATTTTCATAAAACTGGTAACTGATACTGTTTGGAAGATTGCTTATGCCTTTAGTGCCTCTTATCTCAAGTTAACAGCATCCTACACTAACTAGCAGCTTTGCTGTCAGCATTATTTGCCATCAGACACCTAATTTCTTCTTTCCTTCAATTGATTCCAATGGTTTATCATGATCTCTTTATGGAACCTCCAGAGAGAAAAGCTAAACAAAGGAGTTCAAACAGGCTTCCTCGAGATTCACCCCCTAGAAAATTAGATAGACTAGCTGGATTTTTTTTTTTAAATTTGGTAACTTTTAGCCCAAGAAGCAATGCTCAATAAATCTTCTACTTTATAGTGAGTGTTGTCCAGTCAGAGTTTTATTTCACTGTTGATTTTAACAGGAGTACAGTTAGGTCAACACCAAGCACTTCAAAATATCACCCTAAATATGTTGGCTTAATGTCTTTCTATGAAGCTCCCCAAATACAAATTAAGGTTTTGTTCAGTTGATCTCTGCAAACAATCCCGGGGTCACTTTTGCATTCTTTGTATCCCCATTCCAGTAAAAAAAATTCTCTCTTTCTCTCTTTTCCTGCTACCATTCCTTGTACCAGAGAAAGTTGTTGGATTCTAAAATATGATGACCCGGGTCATGTCTTATCCTCAATTTGACAATTTTATAGCTACAATATGGAAGAAGAAAGGGGTCTTTGAGAGTATCATCAACATGTAGCAGAATTCTATTTTAGCAGGATTTCTAAAAAGAATATGAATTTAAGTCTTGCCACAAATTCTGTGATAGCTGCCCTTCACTCTGAGTCTTCCACTTTGAAGATTAGCTGAAAGACCTAAAGAAGGACACAAAGAGCTGCTTTTTGCCAACAACACTACATGTCACATTAAGCATGGAGGCGAGCAGATTCCATTTGGGAAAGTATATTAATTCCAGGCAAAAAATTGCTCCTAAGTAAAATTAAATATTTTGCTCGTGACTTTGAGGCAAGAATTAACCTATGATTTTATGAGAAAGGGCAGACACACGCTTTGAGTTCTGTTTGTACATGTCCTTAACACCAGAATCCAATTAACAATGTCCAGAAGAGAAAAGGGCAAATATTTGGCAAGGTGGTGCTTCATATTTGGTTCTATACCTTGCCCAAACAAGTCTGCAATTACCTCAGATCACATTAGAGAAACCTCTTTCTTACACTGCTACACAACCAGCCAAAAATAAACACCAGTGTGTGACTGTCCCTACCATCAACAGATACCATCAAGAGGTTACTCAAGAAATGAGGTTCTCTACTGGAGATGAACCTTAGCATGTCACTGCTTATGATCCAGCTATTTTTGCATCAATTTCCTCCTTTCCAGTACCCGTGTGGAATGAATTGAGTCACCCCAAACAACACGTGTCCTCTACCCAAGTAAAGCACCAGTCACATCATTTGGAAAACTAAAAGCTAATTAAAAGATTCTTTCTTCAACAAAAGTTACTTCAGGAAAGAAAAAATAAACCTCTAACAAAAAAAAAAAAAATCCGAAGAGGTGTTGGCTGACAGAAGCAATGAGGTTATTAGCAACAGAATCAGAAACACTAGTGGTAGAAAAGAAAGAAGATAAATTAAACATTCATATTTTAGCTCAATTTCTGAAATATATGTTCTTAAGCCTACTTTGAAGTATGTGATTAAATTCTCCAAAACCTTTTTATCTTTCCTTGATTGCTAAAGTTTGCTATCAGTGCAGAGCGTGTAGCTGATATTGTATATCATCAAACTTGTTTCTTTATCTTCAAAAGTAACATCTAAACTTGTTATGAATAAACATAAACAGGATGCCTGTTCCTCGTTTATTAAATATAAGCTGTAATAGAGAGAGCGCGCACACTCTGTAGCACAGAGGCAATGGAAAATCTTGTGTTCTCAGCCCCAGAAGAAACAAATTTGGGGCATGTAGAGGAGGAATACGTGACCTGAGCTCAAGAACGAACAGGGTTTTGAAAAAGGAGGGTGTGCACAGGTCTCCAGGGAAGCCTTATGATAACAGAATGACACCTAATTTTTGGTTGTTTGTTTGATGGCCTTCAGAACGTAACGAAGAGCGGGCGGTGATGTTGATGATGGAAGTTGACTCCCCCGGGCCCAGTGACTCTGTAGGAAGTTCCGACTCAGAGCGTGGGGGTAAGTACAAAAATGCAGAAAAATGCAGGCACAAAAATAAGCAAAGAAAGCCTCCAAAGACCCATAGCAAAATATTCCAATATAAGGCAACATAAATGTATCAATAAAGTATAATGAGCAATTCTACATTGCTGGCATAGCTACGTAATTTACAGAGTTGCCAAAAGATAATAGTTTTGAAGAGCCTGCCAAAAGCCTGGTAATTTGCATATAATTGTCAATAATGCTTTCTCATTTACTAGATGGAAGTTTGCTTTCACAGGAAAGAGTTATTGGAATTCAATTTGCAGTCTCTGTTTTTATGACTTTTCTATACAGTACTGTATTATTTAGAAATAAATAGGGAATTTTAGATGCAGTTTTCCATCTCCTGCCCAAAGGCAAAAAATAGAGAATATCCTTTCACTTGAAACTAATAAAAATTGAAAGAAAATTATTTAAAAAGGAAAGGTACAACACTTCTTTGGGTTTTAGTCCATTTTATTTGAAATCACTTTTCAAATTATTTATCTATAGTTTCAATGAAATAAACATCCTGATTTATTTTGCAGCAAAGTTTTCAGGATTCAACTTCTGACTCACTTAGACCCATGGGGGTGAATTTCTCATGGGCGTGAGCAAACTCAGAACAGTTACTTTAACAAGAGCAGATTTTGAAGTGAATTGGATGGTGTTAAACATCCAGTTATCATGAACACTAATCTTTCTTTGCAGGAGTATGACTGAGGATGGAATCCTCATCCTTCTGAAGCCGTGACAATTCTGCCAGAAACCATAACACAGTCAGGATTGTAATATAGAAGGTTTGTTTGCTTTGCACAGTTAACATGATAATATTGTATGTACAGAATAAATGCAAACTATTGAATCACCACTTGAATGTAGAAAAAAATATTTTTAACTAATTAACTACCATTTTCTCAGTTGTCACTAAAAAGTCTGCAAAATAAGAGGTTTTTTCCTTTTTCATGTAACGTGGCAAAATGAATAATCACAATAAATCAAAATAAATATAAATTCCATACATATATACAAGTCACTCTCTGCGCTCTTTTCCTTTTGCACTAATAAATCTTGATTTTGTGCATTGGCATTCACTTGTGTAGTCTTTGCAATTAAGTATGTAAATTTGAAAACTTCATCTATAAATGATGGAATAGATATTTCCGTAACACTTTGCGTACATAAAACTTCCTGCCAGTCTGTGACTAAATGAAACATGCATGCAAATAAAGCTCCTATCTTTGTGTTTAAACTCAGGCTTTCATAGCATTCAAAGCTTGGGCAAAAACATATCGACATGCAGTTCTGTTTGGAATCTTCCAGACTTCTGATACTGTCTGTTTAACAGGTTCTTCTTAACTAGATGATCTACTTTAGCTTTAAAATATGTTTTTATATTAATATCTCCGCCTCCAAAAGAGAGAAAAAATAACCAGTACTACCATGACTAAGGCTTTATTTTGGTGCATATATTCTAATTAATTTCTCCAAGGCATAATTCAACATTCAAGGACAGCAAAGTCACTGAGATGGTACTTCTGACTCTGCAGATGAAAATGCACTAACACTGAAGTTTTGGACCAACACAGTGAGGTACCAGGAACTTATTTTGGGTGCTCATCCTAACACAGTAGGACCATGCAACACCTTTGCAGCTACCAGCAAAACACAGTGACAACACACAGCCACTCAAATAAATCTCAGACCACAGGATGATCCCCACTAACTTGTGGATATGAGCTGCAAAAGAGATCACCTTGCACCAGCTTTTTAAGATGAGCTGAACACCAGCTCTGAATAGAAAGATTTAATGCCAGTGTGAGCAGCTAACTAGATACAACCACAGGGAGGATATTGCATCCTCCATGTTTTCATCATGATTTTTACCTTATTTACTATTATTCTGCCTCAAAAGAGAAAGCAAGCAGGCCCTGTTGAAAACTTATGATTGTACAATATTTCTTTCATAAATAATATCTCTCTGCGTGGCACTGCTTTAATATGTCAACTGTAACTTGGACTTTAATTTATCATGTGCTGCATGTGTGCTACAATACAAACAAATAATTCATGCAATACACATGAAATATGAACCCTCCTCTGAAGTGAAACATATGCCATACCTCCTGGTACTGAGGTCTGATATTTTTTTATTGCATAAATAATCTATTTAAATTTTATTTATCTTTCATGACACTCTGAGTACCCATAGGGCACTAAGTATTCAAAGAATTGATAACATATAGATTTTTTTCCCCCCAGGAATAGTACATTATTTGTGAACACTAAACAAATTCAGTAATCGTTCAAGCAGTAAAAATGGGATTTCTTTCCAGAAAACTGTACTGGTTTGATATTGTTAAGAAAAATACTTAGATGTTTCAAGTGCAAATAGTTTGAGATAGGGGAGGGAGAGAGAAGGCCACGAACAGTAAAGGATTATGTGCCTCAAAAATAAGGTATCATTGGTATCCTTCTCACTCTCTTTCCACATGTTTTTTCTTTAATTGTGTATCTGAATAAAAGGCTCATTGGTCAAAAAGCTACTGCCCTTGGCTGCCCTGCTTGGATATCAAATCTCTTTCTGCCATTTTTCACTATTCCTGGTCTCATCTCTTCAGATAAGCTTTGTCCTGCCTTAACAGGGCCTTGTAAGTCCATACTCCTGCCCATCAATATCCTACTCACCACAGGCAGCAACGTCGTGTTCCTCCAGTTCAAGCAATTTTTTTTCTCATCTGTTCCTGTATTCCTGAGGGGAACTCTGCAACATTTCTCTTCTTTCTCCTCTCCCTCATGTGAGCATGCACATTAATTTTTAATGTGTCCTTTTCTGAATTTATGTAGTACAGGCGAAGTCCACGACAGTAGATGAGCTCTAGTGTTCACAGAAGGAAGCAAGGCTAGACAAAGAGGTTTTCAGGAGTGAGATAAAACAGCAGCAAAAAATAATACAGTTGAGAATCCTAAAGCTAGCTAAACCCAAGAGAGAGATAAAATGTGCACTTTCAGTAAACTGTACAAGCTTTACAACTTCTGCCTCACTCCCACAATGTCTTAGAAACAGACTTGATCATGTGTTGTTTGCGTATCAGACAGCTGTAACTCCATAAAGATGCCCTAGAGATCCATTAAGCAGCGTGAAGAATGTCTTTGTGGGTGTATGGGGTGAGAGGGATCAGAGACTTCAAGGAAGCAGAAAACACAGTAAGAAAGAGGCAGTGTACTGACTACAGGGAGCGTCCACTCAAGTGTTCTTTATCCAGCCTAAAAACAGCCAAAATTTCCCCAGAAACCTGCTGCGTTTTAAGGGCTGTAATTTCTTAATAAAAGTTTTTTCTGTTTCACATCCTATCTGCGTGTTTTTATTATTAATGAATTTCTATTATCTACTGACACCTGAAAGAGAATTAGTGTCATCGTAACAGTTTCTTGCAACATATTAGCTTTTAGCTGCACTTTTGTTAATTACTTTTCTTGACAATAAGTTATTGTTGAGATAATACAGGGCGGTCTTAGCTTTGGCCTTTTCATACAGCCCATCTGAGAGCACATCTATTTAACTGCCACAAGCAGCCACTTTGCTGCAATCAGTAATCCTGAGGCTGGGAATGTACTGGCGTACCTGCAGCCAGTGATGCCTCCATCCTTTATTCACAGCCAGCACCTCTCCACACAGAGAAGTCCTCTGCGGTGCTTACGTGCATCAGGGCTCCTGTTATCTTCCCACAGAAAACATGGACACACTCCTGCCTGGTGCCAGTGCTGTACACTCAGAATTCAACCTTACACTACTGCAGACATCAAGACTTAAGAGCCGGGACAGACTCCTGGGTCCAGCTATTTAGGATGTAATCTTTGTAGCTCTTCCAGATGAGCTCAGCAGCACTTGGCTCTCAAAAAACATCAAGCAAGCAGCCCCTGAATCACAACAGCAAAGAAACTGTGTCAAAACAAGGCAGTGCACATTAGCTGCTGCAGTTGAGACATCTGAGGTTATAAGGGAAGAACAAAGCCTACATGCATGACATTGTTTCTGCACAGCAGTGACCCAGGACACCCTCCCTGTAACTGAACTGGCACCCAAGAGCTTATTTCAAATTCTTTTCCTGAGCTTTGCCCACCATTTTTGTCCATTGTATCTGTTCATAGGTATAAAATGGTGGCTAATTAAAATATTTGCAGTTTTTGCTTTACACCAAGGTAAGTACGTCCAGGAAGAAAATATGGTCCTCATCTCCTGTTCTGAAATAGAAGTTAATTTCTTAAATTTTAGTGGTCCACACTACAAAGATGAGCAGGTAAAAGCTACTATGATTTCCTTATAACAATGTAAATATTCACTGATGATAAAATGACTGGCACTATCATGCTTCTCACAGCCAGCACTCCATGCTTCTAATAGTTGTTAATGTTCCTTAAACATTCTAATTGCTCTACAAAATGTCATAACTGAGAAAGATGAAATGGATGAACATGGTAGATAAATCAGAAAACCCCCATGAAAAGTGTTGCAGTTGGGAAATAATATCGTTAAAGTAATTAATTTCTTTCTTTACAGAACTCTCAAAAGTGAGAAATTAGCCTCCTCTTCTGCTGATAATTGTTTTATCTGCTGTTTTTGTCACAAAATGCGAACATTATTCTGTTTTGGTTCGGGAAACCGCAATCTTTCAGTATAGAAGGGTAACATCCTAAAAATGTCATACTGAGAAAAGCAAAAAGCCAGTATTTCCAATGTGGGAGGTGTTACAGTACTGATGCTTTGCAATTCTACAAGAGGTAATGACTGTCTAAAATTTGGACAAAGAACAGCAGCTCATGGCACTTGCTAATACATACCCTGTCAGATTACTTGTCCCTTTGTGCCTTCTAATACACTGAATATCAAATTGTACTGGAATTTGTTATTTGTTTCTCCAAGATGTTACTGATTACAAAATTCAAATTTTGATTAGCAGTTCAAGCATTGTAAAGGCCCTTGAGGATCATAAACTTTACCTCTGTACTTCTTTTAGAGGCATTAGTTCACTCCCATACTGTCAGCTTAATAAAATAATCTGAAGTGTCTTTTTAGTGACCATACAGTCACCAGAAAAACCTTTTATACCCATTTTTTAGGGGGAGGGGTTCTGAGATTGTTTTTGTCTGTTTAGATGATCAACACTAGAAATTCTTATGGATTACATCTGGAAATCCAAATGTTCAGATCTAAAGATTCCTGTTTTAATTCAGTAGATATCTCTACAACAATGTAAGATAGAGAAATGCTGCAAATATGCCCTTACAGGTGACCTCACCTTTGCAAATAAAGACTGCAGAGTCAAAGCTATTCCTAAGAGCTACTAATAAGGAAACACTTAACAGGAGAGCTGACAGTGACAAAGTCACAAATACAGGACAAGGCTCTGCTTTGACTTTACCATGTTTACAGTTCTAGATGATAAAACAATAACAAATATTATGTAATGTAGTTATATGATAAAAATTTAACAACAGAGCAAGTTGATGGCAGCATGACTTGAAGAAGTAACACTGGGCTAAGGGATTTTTGTTTTAAATTTTAAAAGGACAAACTTGACTAATTATCAAGGAAAGAATGAGATTAAAGAGTTTAAATCCTCAACTATGGCAGAAGACAAAGGTTTCTCAAGGCAAACATTAAAAACTTACTAGGAATTTCCAGGTTGAGCAACAGGACAAAATATGAAAGGAAAGGCATCAACCACAGAAGGATATAAAACTTTTTCCAAAAGCAGAATGAAAACAAGCATATATTTTGGAAATCTCAAAGTGTACAGATCAACTGAGACTTATCAGAATTGAAGCTGTAATTCTGGAGGGAGATTTAATAAACAGCAGAATTTTCTTAAGCCATAAAAGGGAAAGATGAAAAATTAAGAAAAAGCAGATTTTTTACTGACTTTCAGCCAAAGTCAGTTTAGTCATAGTCCCCAAATTAAAATACTGCTTCTGTGTTCATTAAGGACATTAGTACTTAACAACAGAGCAAACTGAAAAGAAAAGGAAAAGGGAATAAGAACATTACTCCCTGTATTAGGCTTAAAAAGTGTAAATGGAAATTGTAATATCTAAAGGAAAGCAAAAAATCCCAAGCACTTTAAGGCCTTGGGTTGGGAAATTCAAGTTACTGATACAGATATGCAGTAAAGAAACGTAACACACTAGAGGAGGATTTAATTAATCTATCTGAGTTGGTATTTATGAATACAGAGGAACCAATGTCATGTCTGTATTTAAGAAAGGGGAAAATAAAATGAGAACACATAAAAACCTGTTACTCTGACTGCAGTAGCATTATCAGCTTAAGAAGAACTTTTAGAAGAATGTTGTTTGGATGCGAAGCAAGATGAGCGGAAAAAAAGACAAGCCTTGAGACCACCATGGATTTGGTCAGAAAAAATCTAGTGTGTTGAGAAGATGTGGATAATAAAGTTCTCTGAATAACTGCTTTGAATGTCTGTTTTCCTCTTGCTAATATTTTGCATGTAACGTTTAGAAATTGTTGTTAGGACTCAAAGCTTAAAATTATTATCCAAAGGGAAGAGAAAATGAACATGACACAAAGTAATTCACAACAATTCCGGGAAACCGGAATACTAAAAAAACTTTCATTTATAAAAGGTTCACCTGTGGCTACTATCAGGATTTTCTGAGAGAGTGTAGGCACACATTATGTGACAAAAATTTTAATTTAGAGTGCACCAGATGATAAAACAGTTGATTATGAGCTACAGCTTTGGAAAAGAAGGCCAGTTGATGGTTCTCCATGCAGTCACTCATGGGTTGCATCAGGTATAGATATCCCACAAGCCAGGCTCCAGTACAAATCTCAATCAGGAACTGAAGCCTATCGGTGTCTCTAGAAAACCCCAAGTGGTTACAGGGCTCAGTACTCTGCTCCTTGAGCTCAAGTTTCCTCCTCCTGTCTCTTGATAACTTTTTGTCTTCTGCTCCAAACACACCCACCAAACCCCCTTCCTGTTCTGCCTGTTCATCACTCCAGACCTTCCCACTCAGATTCCTTGGCCACAAGCCACAGAGGTGAGGGAATCCCTTCCTCCATAATCCCCGAGGACAGTTAAAAGCACTTGTCCTGCTGTTAGCACCTAATGTTTTGACAACTTTACATCTCTTTACTAGCGGTATTTGTAGTGATGCATTAGAAATTAACATACAGTGGCACTCATATTCTTTTGGAAGCCCAAGAAGAAAACGATTGCATGTCCTTTATGTCTTAAGCACATCTGTCAAAATAACCATGGGTCACATCTCCCCAGTGTGCTGCTCCAGGCAGTTAAAAACAACAGGCTTCTCTCTGGAATTTCTGGTGGCTGAACAAACCTTGCACTAAACAATACATTTCCTGCCACTGGATAAGTGTGACTACACACAACCTCAAGAAGTCAAGTGTTTAATTCACGGGAATTAAATGGTTCCTGTGCAAAACCTGTGCTGTATTTTCTCAACGAGAGGAGAGTGAGAGGGGTAACCACACAAAACAGGTATGTAAGGAATCCGAATAAAACATCCACAGCTTCTCAGTTTCTACAAGAATGTTTTGGTCTATCACCATGTGCAGCTTGTATACAACAAAACTAAACAACTTCATCCAACAGACACATCCTTTGCCAGCGGGTCCCTTTGCCACATCCCACCTTCCAGCAACTCAGCTGTACCACACACCCAGTGAATCATTGAGAAGAACAGTTCTAACTAACAGTTCTAACAAGTTTACAGACCTTCAGACCATTAGAAACCTATGGGGTTTTTTGCTGACAGTGGGCAAACAAAGGGTCCCTTATACACCTTCAATCCGTTTACTCACCAGCTGAATTATTTACTTTTCAAGCTGTGACAAAAGCTTAGGTATAAGTGAACTTCGTGGTATTTTATAGGGGCACAGGAATGGTATCAGTAAAAAATTCAAATGCAATTCACATTACTGCCAGCAAGGTAAAGCAATAATGACAGCTGTGTTATGAATCTCTGACTATGTCTTACTAAGTAATTTAAACATTTTTAACATAAAGTGTACCTTGAATAATAAGAACATGTGCCTAGCCAAAAATTAAATGATAAATAACATGTAACAAAAGGCTAGATATTCTGAAAAAAATTAACTGAGGATAAAGTTTAAATCAAAACTGAAAGTACATTTTACGTTGAAAAATGATGCTGTTAAAAGTCAGCAAAATCTAATATACAAGATACCAGAGAGGAAAAATCTTTCAAAAATGGTTCTTACTATATTTATAGCTCCTACAATTTAGGAAAGAAAAAGAGTAGACACAATTTATAAACAGAATTGATATTCTGGGCAAGTCTACAAAAAGAAGTCAAATCATATAAATGTGATTGCACATGGAAAAAAGCAGGCAGTGGCTTTCGTGTTTGCTGTAATCCAAAATTTAGGTCACTGGACTGAGAAGTGGCAGTCTTATATGTGCTCTCTCTGACTTGCAGAGAGCAGGGACCAGTTGTTTAAGGGATTTTTTTTTTATCTGTAATAAACAATAAAAGTAAAATTACAATATCTGAAGAGCTGCATATAAAATAAAACCCCAACCATACAATCCATAGGGGAAAAAATCTAGTGTTGATCTGCAAGGTGTTGATTATACAGTAAATTATAAGGAACATTTAAACCTCTCGTACAGTACTGTAGCAGTAGGGAAAGAGAAGCAATATTTGAGAGATGAAGTACTTATGAGCAGAAAACCTACACAACAGGATTAAAAAGAATCCTTTTTGACTTCTTTGTTTGTAATAAAAGATTAGTATGCATCCAGTTACGGAGATGATGCAGGCAGAGAAACACAAAGGCAAAATCTGAGAACACCAACAGGAATTATGGATCTATATGTCAACTGTGCATAAGTGATAACATAAGCCACAGGAACGAAGCAAGGCATGAACAGGCTGGTAAAAAGAAGCTCTAAAACAACAGCAGCGAACGATGAAACAATGAATGTACCATCCAGCTGCCTCCTCCTGACTCAGTCAATCACCTGAAATGCATGTTCAGAAATGCACAACAGGAGTGCACTTCCCTGGACATCAAGTACTGATGACAGACGACGTACTAGGAACTGCAAGAGCATTTTCTCTGCCTGATCCAGTCCATTCAATGCCAGTGACAGACCAAATAAAGCCAAATGAGACGAAACTCACTTGCCTTAATGCATGAAGGTCATTAAAAACTTTTAATACAGTAAATTCACTTGAGTGCCCTGCCCTGACTGAAGAGGGTTGAAACATCATTGAGGAATATGAGTAGAAATGGCTTAGGCAGTGCATTTCAAGGCTGTCAGGAAAACGAGTCAAAATCGAACATGACAGCAAGGAGTACCAGAATTTGATTCCTTTAGTACTAGAGTGCTTTACTGTGGGTAGCACAAAGGTTAAGCACATAGTAATTCTGATCAAAACATCACAGATTTTCATCAAATGAAACTGAAGGAAAGTATCCAAATATTCCCAAAGGTGTAAAACATGTTCCATGTTGTGTTGTATCTCACAGGGGACACCACATCACAAATACTTTTAATTTAATTTAAAAGATAAAGGATGACATACTGGGATGCATGCATGTATTTCAGAATGAAGAGTAGTGAAACATCTGTCTTAAGCATTAAGAGAAATACTGAAGAGCTAATCATGTGTTACAATTGCTTCATTCAAGCAAGATTCTACATTTCTGTTAAACTGTGCAGTTCACGTAGGTGTATTTCTGTGCCCCCATTATCCCTGTGAATGTGAGAACATTCTCATGAGTCAACATCCCATCTGCAAGCTAAATTTGCTTCCTTGAGTCCTGGAGTATGTATTTGTCAATCCTACCACAGGGGCTGCTTCAGCACAGATGAGAAGAAATAGCTCCTACTCCTACTCCAGCTCAGGACTGCCAAGACACAGAGATAACCTCCCAGTCATCTCTGCCCTGGGCTGTGCTCTCACGTCAGCAGCAGTGAGCAGAGGACATAATAATCTACCACATAATATCTGCAACACCTTTGGAAGATATTATGGTTCTCTTCCCAAGGTTGGGTATATTAATTTCTAGTAGAAAGAAGACTCACTGACCTCAGCATAGGCTAAGAGGTGAACCCCTTGCACAGAAGTGAGGGGCAGGGGGTAGGGTAGAAGGGGGAAGGAAAAAGCTAAAAATATTGGTTGAATAACAATTGAAATAATTGCTTAAGAACCAAAACAAAGCTGTCATTTAAAGTAACTATCATTAATTTAAAAAGAGAAAGAAAATAAATTTGGTATATAGCATGTATACACAGTCTTATTTTAAACAAGAGTATTTTCAAACTTTTCCATTTGCTGTCAACATCTCTCTAAGTGCTATTGAACCATGGAGCCATCAAGTAAATGAAAGCAGGATGTTAGACTGAAGTGGAAAGTAAAGACATAATCTGAAGGTCATGGCGACAAAGGAGGCACAAAGTGACCCCTGTTATGAAATAGCTCCAAACATCGAATAGTCAACAAAGCTATCATTTTAATAAAAGCAAAGTACTGTCTGTGACAAAATGAATTATGACTCACAAGAGGCAAATATTAATGAGAAGCTGCCTATCAGAAAGTATCTTACTTGACACAACTTTGAGAAGTGTTTCGTATACAAAATCTTTTCCAAAACGTTTTTTAGATAAACATCCAGAAGTCATTACACAATATGATGTTCCAGAAGTATTGATTTCTGCGAAGTCTTGCTTTTGCATATTATGGGTATTTGGTGCAGCAATTTCGTATTTCAGTCTGAGGTTTAAACAAAGCCCATGACATAGAACAGTTACCAGTAAATATTATTTGTGTGTTTCAATTCCATTCTGTTTCTGTGGTATATGTCTCTTCTGAGTCTTCCTTGCTGCCTGGCTCCAGACTAATAACCAAGTATTATATCCTACATTTTTTCCACAGAAGGGGTAGAAAAGCCCACTAACCTCTTTATTTTATGTACAATGCATAGAGGAAATCAAAATGTCTTTAACCCATAGTTATTTTTCCCTTATTTTCTTTTCCCCTTGCTTACTTCCCTCCCAACCTGACCATCAGGCCACGCACACTAAGAGAACAAAAAGACAAGAAGTACTTGACAGAAGCTTCCTGAACAAAAATTCCCCCAGCTGGCCAAGCAAAAATTGTCTGTGAATGTGCAGGTGGTGCTGCATAAGGCAGCATCCTCGGGATCTCATTCCCCCTTTTCTGTTCACATTACCATTTATTCATCAGCCCCTGAAGGCAAAATGAATTGCAGTTTTGAGACTGAAGATTTTATTTATGTTTAACTAGAATAGTGCTTATATTTGTTCAAATCCATAGTGTTACACAGCTGTTATTTCTAGGTTAAGCTGAAATACTATAATGATCTACATCTATGTTTACACGGGTCTGGCACCGTAACTGCACACGAGCAGTGTCAATGGGCTCACAGGTGCGTGGTAAAAGAGAGAACAGGTTTTGAACAGCTTTGCTTATTGTTCAAAACCAGAAAATAATTTCTGCAAAAATAGCTTAGTGGAAGTGACTCACAAAATTATGACTTTTTTTTAAATATTTCTGTTTACTGATAAAATAAGCAAAAGTCTTGGATGACTAACATCCACATTTGGCATTTCATAATGTTGTACCTCACAAAATTATCCAGATCATACTAAAAATCAGTTTCCGTTAATTTTACAAAATCTATTATCAGAATTGGTACACACAGCAAGTGCAACGCCTTTTTATAACAGCAACACTCTCTTAGTTACCTTTTTTCCCAGAAATGGACCTCTGTGCATATAATATAGAGAAGAAAGATTGTTCTGATAGTAAAAAGCTAGTAAAAACATCTGCCCATTAAAGATACCAATTCATGTTATAGGCAAACCACACTGTGCTAAAGTAGAGTCTCTATCAGGGCTTTTGCACAGATGGCATCACAGATTTTTAAATTATTATTAGATTATTAGATAATTGTGCTCCTCTCAACCCAAATATAGCCCATCTTAAAACATCTTTTGAGCAGTGCTGCATTATAAATGGGATCCTGAAAGGATCAGAAATAGTACTTTGTCTTTAACATGATGGTATAGAAGGTTAGGGAAAGACAAGTAATGTTAGCATGAGAAAATAATGGAAATAAAACCAATGGTTTTATTATCACTCTCAAAAAGAAAGGTTTCCTAACAGTCTATGCCTATGTGTATATATATGAAATAAACCCCAAAAGCTGTAAATAATAATTTACATACTCTTCACACCAAATTTCTAAATTAAGAAATACTCAGGAAAGCCCACGTTGTTTTTCTTTCCTTTGCACTGCGCAGGGACTAACTTCATTTGAGAACTCCATCCTGTAATTTCTTGCTGTTCCGTGTAGTGAACCACTAAAAGTGAAAGAATTTACTGAGCCAAACAGAAATAAACCCAAGCCCTTTAGAACAGCAAAAAATGTGCCTGAAGCTTTTCATACATCTAATCCCATCGCTCCCATTACGTGTGATTAGTCACAAACGGGTCCTTATACATTTACTCTGGTATTGTTCTTCTCCACACTTGTGTCTGACACAGTCTATTATCTTCTGGCTTCCTCACTTTAGTTGTGTACCTGTTGGGAGCTGGTGCTAAGCAAGTGCATTCACAAGTTCATATCAAGGATTTTGTTGCTTTGAAAGGATGTATTTTAAATGTTCTGGAAAACACCCGTTCCGGGAAAATTATCCTGGCTTAGCAAATTTACTGGCAGGTTAACCTGCCTATGGCAGCCACCTCCATCATCAGGAATGCTAGTCCCTGGTTGAGAAGTGGGAGTAAATAACTTAGAAAGTGATAATAGAGGTCATGCCATTCAGTGGGAAGCCACTTCTTGTTCTGCTTATCATGATCTAGTTCCCATCCATCCATTCCTCCCACCTCTTCTCTACAGCAGCTTTGGTGGTCTGCTGCATACTGAGCAGCAGATGTTCTTTTCTTGATATTACATGCAAATTTTTCAAGCAGCTGCACAGAGCTGATATTATCATATGAGAAACATCATGACTTTGACTTTCCTTGCTGTCACTAATTTGCTTTCCTGCTTTTCTTTGGAGCCTAAGAATTTACAACTCTGTATATAATAATAATAGCTTTTATTTTTATTGTTGTTGCTGCTGTTGTTATTTCTATTTATCTGCTTGACAGTGGGACACATAATAATTTCTTGCCTTTCTTCCTAATATCAACAACTGATTACTGTATTCTCTTTAGACCTTGTTAAGTTTCTTTATAATTCCTTGACTTAGAGACTTTGTTTCCTCTGGGTCAGAGCCTACAGGATATCTGTGAGTGAAGCTCCACTTAAATCAGGCAGTTTGGAAGACAGAATCTTTTTTCACTGATGAAGCTGCAACACAAAAGATAGCATCACCCAATTCCCTTGATTTCTTTTTTTTCTTCTGTTTCTATTCCTTTTCTTTTCAGTGTAACAATTTGAGTCGCAAGAAATTCTATTTGATTTATAATTGACTTATTTTTTAGATGATTGCTTCGCTTTACATGGACTTTTCATGAACTCCTAAACACAGATTTGCTGCAAAAAAATATCTTGGTACAAATCAATCCGCAATCTACTGGGAAATGATGAATTTTGATTTTTGCTTTGCAAACTGGCAGAATCTCTCTAGGAGAAGCTGCATACGTCTACATATTTCTTACAAAAGTCCATTTTGGTGCAGTTTACGTAGCTGACAGTGATGATGCAAGCCTAAGGTCAAATGCACACCCATAGTTTTGACCTAACAAAGTATAAACGTTCCTTGTTATGGGTGTCAATAATCTGCAGGAAGCATTTTACGGAAGAAAATAACCCGGTGGAAATAGAGAATTGCAACGGTCCGGCAGTTTTCTTTTGTGTTTCACCACCACGAGGCTTCTCCTTTAGGTGAAAGGAACAAAGCCTTATCTAATTACTTCAGCTACCCTGACTCCCTGCTGTTAATGGAGATGTATTATATAGAGATGGGACATTTCACAGTGATTGCATTTTATCTCTGCCCAGATCTCCTCTGCGCCAGTAGAAACCAGACCTTTGCGCTGAGCAATCTGTGCTCTGTGTCCCTCATAAGTTCAATATTGTAAAAACAACACATATTAAGCACAGAAAAAAAAAAAAATCTCTACCAAAAAGGCTTATAATTGGCCCTATCCCTATATTAAAATCACCTCCCCTCTATGCATACAAAAATCCTCAGCTGAACAAATGGTATGAGAAAAAGCAAACAGTTTTGTTCCAATTCACTTAATGTATTCACCAAGCATGCAAATACTTTGTAGCAGTTGTTAAAATTCAGGATTTCTCATTTGTTGCCAGAAGTCAAAAGCCAAAGATTAGAAACCCAAAACCTTATTTGCCTTTTTTTTTTTTAACAATACCCTATATGTGCTTTTACATATTATTGGATAAAACTTTACAGATTCTACTATGCTTGGTAACATTTTTCTTTTCCCTCATTGCTCCACTGATGACCAGAGTACTAAGTGTGCTTTATTAATCCATCTCATAGCTTTGGAAAGACAGTGCAATTCAGGAAAAGCCAGTGATGTGGACTGTAAGTCAGTCTCATCAAATGCAGTTTGCACTGAAGGAATTGATGCAGGTGTGGAGCCTTCTATCACAAATTTGATTTTTGGATGACAAACTCGTACCATTCCAGCTCTGCACCATTCATTTGATGGACCATCTAACCTAAAAATCCCTTCTTACTGTGATAAAATCTATGCATATTTTAGATAGGAGTGGTTGGGGTAACAAGGCCCCAAATCTCACAGAAATGCAAGAATAATTAATTAACCAAAGAAGAAGAATAGTGCTTCTTTTTTTCTCTCAGAGAAAAATAAAAGTAATTGCATGCAACATTTTTAGCTGGCGAGATATTTCTACTTATATGAAACTATACTTATACTGAAGTTCTTACACAAGTAACTTTTCAACTAATAGTGTCTAATTATCAGCTACTGCAAGACTTTGGTCTTACAGCCATTGATGTTTGAGACACTTCACTAACAGATTTTACAAAGAAGATCTGGTTCTTTTTCTGGTCTTTCCCTATATTTAGCTAATTTCTCTACTTTTATACTTTGCAGAGGAATACAGCCTACTCTGAATGTTTGATTAAATATCAATTTGATTCTGGATTAAACTAATAATCATTATTAACAGGATAAATAATATCATATTGATTATATTTCAGAGACATTAGGAATGGTGAAGAGGCTTCTTGTTCCCCTGTAATCAAATAGGGTTTGATTTCAAATTCAATGCCTCTAAAAAAAATAATTTTAAAAAAAAAAATCTTATCCCTACATTCACTCACGAGTGTGAGGGCTAGTCTAGCATGTCAGATTAAATGATCTTTTTGGAATACTTTCCTTCGGGGGCAAACTCCCTAAATTTCAATAGACTCCACACTGGTCTCATAATATCATCCAAGGACAGAAAGATGATATTCCAGTCCACAGAGGAGGAAGGCCACTGCATCCATTTCTAACACACACCCTTTCCTATTTCTTGTCCTTGGCAGTTTTTCTCATCACTGTTTCAGCTAAGAAGTGCTGAGGAAAACTTACATAATCTGGTTGTTTATAAATAGGGGAATAATTGTCAGTTTTCAGAAACAGAAATTCTGTACAATGAGTACGATAAATGTTTAATGTAAGATTGCACTGGTGGATCAAATTTGGAAATCAAATGTTCCTTCCAGGATAATCTGCCCTGGTCGCCCCAAGAGGGGACTGAGGGGCTCCATCCTCAGCTTTCAAGACCTCACTGGTTAAACCCCTGAGTGACCTGGTCTGATTTCACAGTTAATTCTGCTCTAGGGAAGGACTAGAGACCTCCTGAGGTCCCTTCCAACCTTAGCTATTTATCCTATGATTTTAAGAATCCACCTACAATTCCCACCTTGGCCTTCAGCATAATTAGGGGTATTCATGAACCCATCAGCATCTCAGACTCTGGGTTTGTGCCTGCAAAGCTGCCAATGCTAAATCCATCCCATTACACTATACAAAGGTACACAGAGCTCACAGACACATTTGACTGAGGGACATTCATGCCTCCTATATTGGAAAACAATGTTCTTGGGCCTCTCTAGCCAAGTTATTGTTCAGAACCACTATACTCTGATAGGAATTGTATTAACTGTATGACTGAAAAACCCAAATCTAAATTAACTTGCAATGAAGAAAACTAAAATTCTAATGTTTCTAAATGAATGCCTAGTAGATAATTTTTCTCTCCATAAGACAAAAAACTCACAACAGAGAACAATCTTATGCTTTATTTTCTTTTCTTTTAAATGTGCAGATTTGTTTTTATGAATATTGTAATTATGAATATGAATACCTGAGCATCTCCCCCTACAACATATAATAATGTGATTTTCATCTCTCCTACCTTTTATTTTGTACTGTTTCAGAACAAAGAAACAAATACAATTAAGTGTGTTCTTTCAGTAATCTGCATTGGACTTAATTATTTGGATGGTTTTTTTTTTTTTTTGAGATACAGTCTTGCCTTAGTCTTCCACTCACTACTTAGGTGCATCACATCAAAGAAATATACCTTCTGTATATACTCAGACCATTATCAAGACTTAAACAGATGAAATACACCCTCAAAAGAAAGTGGTGGCTTGACAATGAAGTTGTAGACCATTGTCTTTCAGCTTTCGATAAACCACTTTTTGACAACCCAAAGTACCAAAAAATAACCTGTGCAAACTTCATCTTAAAATTTGACATCATGTGAGAAGGTGGAATGAAAAGCAAAAGACAAATGAACTACCTCCATAATATCTCCACTGATGGCAGCTACCCTTCAGAGTTTTGTTGTGCTTGGAAGCTCATAATTCCCGTTGGCTTCATGCAGGCTGAAGGCATAAATGTATTTCTGTAGTCTGGCTACATTAAGCTCATCAGACTAACACCAGCAGAAGGAAAAAAAAAAAGAAGTCCCTAAAAATATTCTTCAGAACAGACTATATTGATCAGTTGTAGGTACATGTCCCTTCACCCAGAGACAACCTGCCCTGGTCTGTGACGCCTGCTCTGAGAGGACAGTTAACAGCAACAGGATTCATCTGAGGAGGGGAACCTCCTTCAGAGCAGTGAAGAGGAGGAAAACTCCCTAGAAGTCCACAGGTCTTTCCCCACCCTATTCTACCAGGAGAGCAGAACAGTTTACTGCCTGTAAAACCAGAACAGAAGTTACATCCCCATAGTAATCATGAAATAACCAGACACTGTCAGGGACAGAATGAGGCCACAAGTAGGATTTCAATACAGGTTTATGACCTAGGCATAACACGTAGAATTACTGTGCTGCATCTTAACAGCCTAACTTCCCTATTTTTGAGGTGCTATCACATTAGGCTGGCATAGGGCAGAAAACTTTTTCCCTTTTTTTTTCCCCCTTGTTTCATCCTTAGGTGTTCAAAGCCTGCAAGAGGTCTACGGATTGTAATTACCATGTTGGTTTCATATTTGTCATATGATACTCATTTGTCCTGGTTTCTCTTCTATCCTGTTCTACCCTGGTTCAAAAGCAGGTGGCATTTCAGCTCTCTTTGTTCCCTAATTCATTTTTACTGAGGTATGGGGAGAAACTAAGCCTATGCATCTTATTTTCATCTTGATACATGTAAATGTCACAGAGGGAGTTGAAAATCCAACCTGAAACATGGCAAGAAAAATGTTCCAGCATTCAGTAATATTTGCATTTTATTTTTACTAATGACTTCATTTTTCACTGTTTTAGATAAACGATAGGACAGCCACATGACTGTGATTCATCAACAGGAGCCTGCTTTATCACACGGTTGTATTAAAAAAAAACCTTTTGTAACACTTTATACTTTAGTGGTTTTAAGAGATCAGCATTCATCATTCTGTATCTTGTTGGGCAACACTTCTCTGAGAAAAGCCAGAAATGGAATTGATTTTCCAACTTTATTAGAGACTCGGTAAAGCGGCGAAGTGTTATTGGTCATGCTTGTCTTGCCACCTGCTTTCAGCTGCAGGTCCTATTGCCATGTACATGGAAAGCCACTGTAAGTGCAAACAAGACAGTAAGGAAAATGGCACTTGCTGTAGAACACAGACCGCTCTATTCAGGACCTTTGTTGGGATTTGCTCTGAAATTATGATTGTGCCTTTGGTTATTTTATAAACTTATTTTCTGCCTATTACTGAAATACAGAAAGTGTTTCTCTCCAGGAAGGGTGGTTCACAAAAGTGCTTAGGTTTTAGATTACCAGGATTTTCTACATTATGCAACAAATAGAGAACAATTGTACAGAACCCCTGCAGTCCTTTTTTCCTAGAGAAGGCTGTGTATGCATTATGTGTATAGGAGAAAGTAACTTCTGTTACATTTTTGCTGATAGTTTAAATTACAAATTAATGTACTACAACATTAAATGGAGAAATACAGAACCCCTGAATAAGAAATTAGAGGGTTTAAAAACAATCCCTGCTGATTCTTTCCTTATAATCGTTCTTACTGAAGCAACTTTTAATGGGTTGCAACTTTAACCTTACGGATTGCAACAGTGTGCACACAACTGCCTCTAGATCCCTAGGAAAAACGTCCCCATGCTACTTCTGAAGCCTACTAGTACAGACAAACATGCTGTTCTTGCTCCTTCCACAACCTCTAAAGTGACATATAAAAAAAAAACAATAAAAACTTGAATCCCCCTTGCATCTTGTAAAACCAGAAGAAAACTCATACTGGATGTTGAGCTTCTGTCAGAAGCATTACACAAGCTTCCCATTCAATAGTTGACATACAAATTTTTCCTATATTAGGCAATTCAGTGCTGCTGCTGTTTAATTACTATTATTATGACAATATGCTGGAGGCTTAGACACCAGTTATGCTCTACAAAAGAAGGAAATATAAAAGCTACTTGAACAGTAAAGGTTTTACAATTTAGGCAAATATAGAATACAACAGGGAGATGCAGATGAAGTACAATGAATTAACAAAACACTATTAGGACAACAGGCTGAAAACATGGAATTTCATTTCCTACCTATGGGTTTAAGCAGGACACAGAGGAAGATAATGGGGAAGCTTTGTTGATGTTTACAAGGAGCTCCTTCATGCATGACTGCAATGGCACTAATCATATCCAGAGCCAGACATTGCATTCAAACAGTTGTGTTTTAAAACCTATGATGAACTTCAAACTCTGAATTTTTCTGCTCCTCTTCTGGCATCAATACCTGCACCACATCTTATGACAGTAACTTCCCTACTTTGCAATCAGCACAACAACTATAACACCTCGGCTCATCAACAATAAAACAAAAAAATAATTAGGGGAAGACAAGATAGGATGAAAATGCTTTCTAAACCTTCAGCTTAAGGATGTTTAGCCATGAGCCAGCTTGAGGCTTCCTCCACAGCTAGTCAACTTACCTAACATGGGTAGTGACTACTACTCACTGAAGAAAAGGCAGAACAAGCTTGGAAAGCAATAGGAAAAGGAATATAGAAAAATCTCCATAAACATGAGAGAAATCTGGTGGAAATTGAATGTGACTTTCTATCTCATCAGAACCTGAATACATGATCTGGGCAGATAACAAATCCTCTGCAATGACTAGGGAACAAGGAGAAAACCAGTTTTCATCCCCCACATGGTATGTACACATGAACTTCTTTGAAGGAACAATTTTCAAGTCATTCAGGCTTTTTCCTACACCACCACTCCCAGTATGCTCTTTTGGATGTTCCTCCTGTAAAGCTGAAGAGGAGAAACCTCATACATTTCACTTAGTAAGCAGTAATTGCAGTCTTAAGTTATTAAAGAACCACCTTTAGTAACCAAAGTGAGTCCATAGTGACATAAAAATAGCTCTCCTTCTGCAAGTTGATTGATTAGAAGTGTGGCTCTAACTGCATGAAATTGCAAAAACTTGTTCATGTAATCTATAAGTGGCAAACAAGCTCATAGGACATTTTACGGAGTGTGAGGGTAAAATTCTTATTTTCTAGCATCTTATTATCATATGTGAGAAAGACAGTTTTGGTTAAGAAAAAAGGTCAACTTAAGAATAAAGATTGAACTAGTTATTTCAAACCAAATCTGGATACTTTGGCAAAGCTAGGAGTGCTTGGATCCATCTTTGTATTTAATTTTATATGAGTCAGCCACAACATTCAAATCCAAATTCATATCAGAATTGTAACAACCTTGGAGGATATTCAGATGGAATGGTCTGGCTTGAAACTGTGGTTGGTTTTCAAACAGTATGAAATTTGCTGTGAATTGGGACTTTTCCATGAGCCTGAGACAATAAATGCTGCTTCTTGGATTGATATGTGATTTTTTTTTTAAAAAAGCTTTTTTTTTCCAGAAAACTTGCTATATTTCACAAGGAAATGTGGAAAGCTTATCCCTGGGCTGGAATGCAGTTTGTAAAGAACCCTTACCTGGATCTGTGCCTTCGTTTCTATCACACATTCAGAAATTATGTCAAGGTAAGAAGTTTATATCTCTAGGATACCATAAAACGTTATATTCTGAGTTCCATGTACAAAAGCTAAGCTGTACATGTAATTACAAACACATAGCTACAATATGTTTCTCTGTTTATATACCAAGGCACATGCTTGAGGGGACACACAGGACCTGGGGGATGTCAAACACACAGCCAGACTAGGAGACCTGGCCAAGGAAAAGAATAGTCATGGAATAATGGCGTATGTCAAGTTGGAAGGAACTCATAGAGTCCCTGCTCCTTGTAGGGCTACATAAACTAAGAGTGTCATATTTTCAAAAACTGCAGATGCCTCCTTGTAACTTATCTCTTCTGGCTAAATCCTTGCTCTATGACATTGTTGGTCTCTGAAATCAGAGAAGGCTCTCTCAACCCTTTAGGTCCAAAGTGGTGGTGGTGGTAACTCTTCTGAAATCACAGATGCAGGAACAAAGGTGTATTAGGAGAGGGGCACATGTTACTGTCTCATACAACTACCTGAAAACTGTTTGAAACTTTTTTTGTCTGAAAATGTGTATTTGTGAAAACACATTAGCATGAAAATGCATGAACCACTGGTCTGTGACAATTCAGATGTCATCCTCTGGGACTGCCTTTTTTACTGGAATTTAATTAATTTTATGGTTCTACAGAACTTTTTCTGATTAGTATTTTTTTCGTATGTGTTCTTATGTGTGGTAAAGAAGAAATTACTATTAAGTCTCACTGTCTCCACAAGACCACAAGAAGAAAGTGAACACAGCAGAATTCATCCTCTGTTATTCTTTGTATGTAACAATTAGCAGCATCTTTTCTTTTCTTCTTTGCAGTGAATCAGTGTTTCAGAGCAGGCCTATAGCCATGGTTACAGCATCAGGACTACAGACTACACACCCCCACTTGCTCACACTCATGTTCACTCTATATCCTCTGGCAACAAGTCACTTCAGGTGTTACTTATTTGAGGCAGTGACCAGTATTGAGTTGAAAACCATATTTCTTTCCTCCAATAACCACCTAAGCTTAAAGCACAAATGCAAAAGCTAATTCCTCAATTTCACTGATTGGCTCTTGATATTATGCAGCCAATAATATAATGCACCCACCGTAGTCATATCTGGGCTATTTCTCCTCCACCTGTAGATCTGAGCATCAGCCGTGGCTGGGATCTCCTTCCATAGCACCAAGGAGGTATCTCTGGACAAGGCATGACAATTTACTCCAAACACTCATTTTCTTAATAGATGTCTCTGGTTTTAAAGAGACTGATTACTTGCCCAAACCTCAGAGGCACATGGCAGCAGTTCTGGTATGGGAGACAGAAAGCCCTTCAAGGGGAATGTTCAGTTCAGCACTGAGGAGGAGTAAGTACATTCAGAATGCATATTGCATGCTTATGTTTAAAGATGACTTGACACCCACAATTTGTGTCTTAGCCAAAGAAATGGAAATATGCAAGTTCATCTTTGAATAAGGACAACACAGGAGAGAGTCTCAGTTAAGCTTATTTTAAAGAAAAAGGTACAAGTATATAAGCTTATCAGCTTTTATATGGGTTTCTGTGCTCTGGATTCTTTAGAGTCATCCTCATTTTAAAAAATGAGCTTTTCAGAGCATGTGTAGCTGCAATCTTTCTATTAATCGGAATCAATTATATTTAAAAAGAAATTATGGACTCTTTATACAGACAGGTTTAGCATTATCACATTGATGACAGACTGATCCATGGGGTTTCAGCAGCATTATCCAAATATAGTGCCTACCTCGTGGATTTTCAGAAGCTGTAAGAGATCTCTCCGAAGGACAAGAGAAAAATAGGAAAGAAGGGGATTTGCTTCAACTGAAATGAATGCAAATGGCATCTCCTTTCATTTCATTTGCAGCAATCCGACACCTTTTCACTTCTGTTTCACACAAAAAATAGGAGATAATAGGGAAATAGTAATGGTGTAAGTGAACAGAGTCTGACCATTAAAATGTTTACCATTCCAGCACGATGCCTGCAGATGCAATAAAATTGAAACTGGAAAGGTGTTAGAATTGCTGCCGGTTTCTATTCATTTGAATGGCAGCAACCCAGAATTCTGTTTTATGGTTTCATGTAGAGGGTCAATCCATTATCTTTCTTTCTTCCTGGGATCAAATAGCATTTTTGTGAGGATTAGGTCTCTCTGGCATGCTGAAGTGGAACCAATGTGCAGAGGTTTGGATGTTGAACCTATTTCAAAATTGAACTGCTTTAACAAATGGTGACTTGACTTAAAAATTGAACTTGAAAATATTAAATGGATTTTTAAAGGTTTATAACACGGAGATTCTCCTAAAAATTCCCACATATAAACCCATCTGCTATCCAGAAAAGTCACAAACGTAAATATTTAGAGCACTAAAAAACTGAAGTAGCTAAAAATATTAAGCAGGTTTCCCCCCCATTTTCTGTCTATATGGCGAAAAACATATAATACAGAAATAAAAGGGTGCGGTGTACTTTTTTGGGATGGGAAAGAAAGAAGAGAGGTAAATGAGTACAAATATTACATTATGCAACATAAGTATACATTTTGCTTATCAATGGCAACAATTTGAAGCAAAAGCCTTAGAGAAATGTACCATATATATTCACTAAAAATAGGAAGGTATCGTATTGGAGAATTATATCTATAGTTTTAAACATGAGGATGCACATAGTTTATTTGAAGAAAAATTTCTTCCTCAAAGTTATAGCAATTATGTATGTAATAAAAAACCCAAAAGCGTAGCAAAATAGCGTTTACTTCTGATACCTTCCAATTTAGGAAAGAATGCAAACATTTCTTTACTACTCTGTAATGCAGACTCTTCATAAGGAGGAAACAGACAGCAATGCTGAAAACAAATACATAAAGTCTGTAGAAGACAATCAGTGAAGAGTTTCAAGAAAGAAAGTGCAAGCTGACTCAGAAATATTTTTTTAATTTTTTACCTAGCTATTTTAATTTCTACCCTGGAAGCTGCCACACAAAAAAAAAACAGGATGTGCATGAACATTTCTATGTGGAAGTCTAAAGGATTCCTTAGGAATGCAAGTTTTTACTCACAAATAAACTTGCAAAGTAAGAACTTTAACATAATCAAGTATAAATAATCAGTTACTTAAAACTGGTTGAACATTAGTCGATTAACTGCTCTGAACTCAGAGACCAAATGGATCTGCTTCAGCAGATCTGACTCCAGAACAGGTTTTTAAAGTCAGTCTCCGACACAATCTTCAATTTCAAAAATATCCTCCATATAGCTATGGCTTAAAAGATGCCTTGGAAGAACAGGTCTGTTACAATTTTTATATGCAGAGTTATGTTTCTGCAGTATGAGGGAATACAAAGACCACTGAAGGACATACAATCTATTTAATCAGATTGATCTGAGCACTGATAGCTTGTCAAAACCAGGAAAAAGTACCTTAGTATTTCTAGCAGAGAAACTTAGAAGAAAAACTGCAGCTCGTAGCAAGTTCTTGTAACCTCTAACTGAGGGACTATTTCCTCTTCTGAAAGTCACCAACAAGTGAGAAAACAGAAAAGTGTTAGAGATTAACTAAGAAGCCAAGTGCCTCACTGAGGCCCTGCTAACCCAATAAATAAGCACAGCACTTCTCTTCAGTGTATCCACATTCTCCTCCTCCTTGCTGCAGGAGAGACCAAAATCCTTCACCACCTTTAGATCATTCTCACAGCCCAAGCTCTGGAGTATGGTAGATTCACATAAAAATACTGCAAGTGGGCATCTGCTTTAAGAGCTGGCAAAAATTCATTTCAACCACATTTGATCAATTCTGACAAAGTTATTTGGGCATTATTGTAAATTTCATAGAGCAAATTTATAGGGCCAGACCCAAACAATATGCTAAATATTATGTTCTGTAGTTAGGTAAAGCAATGAAAAAGAAAACACAGTATTTAAAGATATTCATTTTTAAAGTTATACCAAGTGCTATATATACTGCCCATTCGTGCAAGAGTCTCATTTATTTTCCTTCAGAAATAAATGAGATATATCAGTATGTGAAGGCTGAGCTGCTTGTTTTTCTGCTAAATCAGACATCATGATTCATCTAATGAAGTTTGTTTTCCAAGAGGAAATATACTGAAGTATGTAACTCAGCACAGCAAGTTCACTACTCTTATGTTCAATAAATTTTGAACATCTGGAACAGCAACTTCGACCAATTTTTTGATCATCAGTATCTAAGATGGGAATTAAATTCAAAATTTTCTAATTAGGAACCAACTCAGCATGCCATCAAGATGCATCTTAAGAATATATCAGTAACTAGATCAAAAAACATGACCAAACAAATATCAACCTGTCATCATCAAAAATATATTTTTTGAAAATTTTTTAAGAGATGCTGTTGGCAAAGGCAGGCAGAATAATCCAACTAAGTATCAAACATCTTCATAGCAAAAATCTGGAGCAGAAATGCAACTGATAAAACACCAGAGAGATTGCTTTCATGTATTTGCTTCATTTAACTGAACTTTGAAAGTATGAAATTAGGAAGAAGATCTCCACATTGCAGACCCTCTGGGCAAATTGCTGTTGACCACTGGCAGTACATCATAAGTTTTGATGAACAAAAAAACCACACCTTGGTGAGCCAACTCAAATCATAAAGAATCTTTGCCAAACGTTCTGCTTTCCTGAATGCTCAGTTTCATAAGTTGATCTCCCTAGAAGGGAGAAATGTTTTACTAATATTTAGTATTTTAGAAAAGCTATTCACTCTCAAATCTTAATATCCTTGATTTTGACTTCACATCTTATTTCAATTTTGTTGTTGTTGTTTTAATCTGTGCATTGTGAAATGTATCAGACAGAGGAACTGCAGTGTAAACCGTGCTTTGAACACCTCTTAAAGTAACTTAATTTATTGATGGTGCTCTGCAGGCTACTGAAGCCTACTGCAGGCTTTAGGACACAATTAGACCTGATTTTGTGCTCTATACCTGGGCCAAACTCCTATTAAAATTTGCTTCAGTTCAATCTCCTAGAGAGAACTGGTTTACTGTTGATAAAAGGCATGAAGACAGTAAAGTGTGAGCTTTATTTGTTCAGCCTTCTTAGAAGAATGAAGAAATATGACTGTTTTCCATGCTTGTATTAGATGAGTAAATACCATAAAGAGAAAGAAAGCACAGATAAGGAGAGTGTTAGTAAAGAACAAATGTAATAATGCCTAGATTAAAATCTCCGTTTTAAAAGCTGTAAAACTATTATTAACCACCTGATAGCTGAGGTTATGGAAATTATATCCTGTAGGAGTTGTAAAGACAAGAAACCAAACTTCAGTTTTGTTCCAAAGCCGGGCTTAAGGTGCTGGTTTGCAAGAAAGTAAAATGTGTTTGTGAAGGATAACAGAACATTGGACTCAAGAGCTATACTTAAGTGCTTAAAAGCAGGTTCAAGAAAAAACATGAGGAAACTCTGATCTATCTTTATTGGATTGGTAGATGTCAAATGAATAGAAAAGCTTCCACCATGTCTTAGTAAACAAATAAATAGATAGGACAAATAAACACAGCTATATGGCTAAATCCCATTCTGCTTTAAGTACTGCATCCCCAAAGTTCAGCTGACTAGCATTTATGAAGAGTTTATCTCAGAAAGCTTTACATTTTAAGAAAGAGAAAGCCCATAGCAACAGAACCAAGTTAATGCACTGGGAATGAACTGCAGAGCTGCAATAAATTAGGGATGGTTCTATCAGAGGGCATATCTTGAGCACAGTATCAGGTATCACATCACAGACTTCCCTAAAAAAATAGAAGGTAGTCAGGGTAAGCAAAGGATAGAAACAGTCCTAAAGCTAAACAACGTCTCCCTACAATATAAACTTGCTAACTAATTGAAAATTAAAACCACAAGCACAATCTGTTCAGGGAGAAAAAAGAAAAACCTCACAGTAATCAACTGACTCATTCTTTGCACTAGACTCAACATTCTCCTCAACAGTAGGGTGTCTTGCTTTGTGTTGCATATCTTGCCCTTGGAAAGAAAACCAGGAAGTTTCCTGGGAAATTAATGAAAATCAAGATTGTTACCTTCACGCGTGAGGGTGACACTCCACTGGAAAGTACCACTCTCATCTCTTCTATAGAGCATTATGGTATGGCCTGTCTCAACTAAACCCCAGAGATCTCCAAATCACATGTGCCTTCCTCCAGCAAAATGCAAAGGAAAGCCATGAAGGGCAAGGTGCTGATGCTTCTCTATGCACCAATTTAAAATGCCATCAAGTCTGACCACCATTTAGCAAATACAAAGCCAAATGACTTGTTCTGGACATCTTTCTCTGTTTTGAAAATAGATGGAAAACAGTATCCAACAATCACCTGCAGTAAGCCACTGATAAATGATACCTAGCTCCTTTAACACTTTTTCTCCCCTCCAGTACTTGGGGCTTCTCTCTTCTCTCTTTCACTTTGTGTCAGATGAAGAGTATTATTCCCTTCCATTGTTTTGCTTCTCTCCCACTGACAGGATTGCCTTCTAATGCACAAATTTATCTATTTAAAGGGCAGTTACATCATTACAAAATCTGGTTCTGGATCAGAGAACAGCGCAATGGATTTCTGTAATCATGTCTTAAAAAGATAACCTTTGTAAAGAGAATATAATTTTGGCTCCCACTGAAGACAAGACGTGAAAGGAAAGCATAAAATCTAGAAGTGAAAGAGTATCTTCCAGCTGTAATTGTGTGGCACACACTACTCACTGGTAAACAACAGCCATAAGGGGTTGGGAATCCTGTACAAAGCATTTTAACAGAAAAGAAACCAAATGAAAAATGAGCAGTCATTGCGCCGATCAAAAAGACTTCTGGGTGACACTCTCCGAATTCCTAAAGGTTTGGGAGCAATTTGGACAAGTAGTTAATCTAGAATCTACAGCACATGTGAAATACTGGCTTTCACTCAGCTGTGACTGGTATCACTTGGGTGAGCACACGCCTGTAGACCACATGGTGTATATTCTTGCTCATCTATCTTCTTTTTATTTCTTGGCAAGGCTGTGAAATGGCTCTCCAGCCATCAGACTGCACTGTAATTTTTACCTCATAAGAAATTTACAGTTTCATATCTTTCCTAATGGGATTACCTTAATGATTTACATTTCAGGAAATAACTTGAGTATCAATCATTCTGACTCACGAGTAAGAGCACACAGAAAGGATCAAGATGAATCTAAAAGTTGTTTTATTATTAGGAGTTCATTTTTTAACATCTTGACATGTATTGACATGAAATCAGAGACAGTATAAGAGACTGCTTTGCTGTGCAAAGTTTCATTTTTATTACATGACACCTAGAAATAATTCTTCTGTTAGAATCATGTTCCTGTACATTTCTTTAGCACCTGAACAGTCTTGCATACAGGTGTGTGCACTGATTTGTGTCTAACGTTAACTGTACTTGTATGTACATTTCAAGTCACTTTTTTGTTGCACATAAAGGCTGACACACCAATATCACCATGGGAAAAAAACTTTCATCCAGATCCCCCTTACAGGTACCACTGCTGCATTTACACCTTGTCTGCCTCTAGAAGGGAGTAGCCAGCTTTCTGTCCTTGTTTTTCCTATTATACCATCAATATTTTGCATTATTTTTATTTTTTAAAAGATATTAATGATCCTCTGATCAGAAGGGAAACTCGAAGAATGCCAAGATTCATAGAGAGCCACAGTGTGCCATTTGTGAACTCTGTTAAAGTAACATGGACTTTATGGATATATGAAACCTTGGCTGGGAAGAAAACTGAGCCAGATCTGCCTGTTTCTGAACATTTGGATAACCATCAAAAAGACAAAATATTCCCACTTCCATTTATTAAAAGATCATAGGTCTAGTTAGATATGTGTCCCGTGTCTATAAGTGATCAAAAATATTCTGGTTCTGTGAAATGCTTACCACAAAAATAGCGATTAACAGAAAGTATTTTCAGACTACCCTAAAATAAATATAGTTCTGAAGTATACTTGTTGTCAAGAGTTGCTATTATTACAAAAACACAAAACTTACAGTTGCTTTCTACTCACAAGGAAAAAATTTCACCAGCCCACAGAACGCTGCTACAGGGCAAGACCATCCAATCACATCCAGCACATTTATTTGAAGTTCAAATACATTATTTGACTAAATGTATCTAGATAAATGGATTATGACAGCACTTTCAACCCAGATTTTGCAAGTAATTGAAGAGGAGAAAGATAAATTAAGTAGATATGAGCATATACCCATACAGGTAGAACTTTTTTAGCGGTTACTTTTGAAGCGGATAAATACGATAGCAACTTAGTACAGAAAAAGAGACAGTTCTCTGCATGTGCCATGTTTGAAGTTGGGTAGGAGGATTTATTCCATTTAGACTTATTTCTTGGTTTCTGTTCTCAGTCAGGACTTCCCTTTTTGGACACAAAAATGGTGTGTAATGTGGCTAAAAGTTCTAAATCTCTATTACAGCAATATTTCTATCCAGCTTTCCAATACTTCTTTATGATTGCCCACAACTATGTATCAGACTGAAAAGGAAATATATTTCTTCTGCACTTTCTTAACCCTAGTCAGTCTTCATTAACTACACTATTTGTTTTTACTTGGGGTTTTTTTGAGTGAAGATAAACCTACAGCCACTAAAGAATGAGCTGTGGTTAAGAGTAATGGTAACTGTATTTCTGCCAACAGAGTATAAATTGCAGTGCAGAGTAGCATCAAATAGGGAAAATTAATTGATTTTGGAAGAAAAAACATTCCAAATAAAGTGACAAATACTAAGCAGAAAAGTGAGTTTAAACTTCATTTTCTGATGGAACAGTTTTAACAGAAGACTAAACCTAAATGTTTTACAACCATAATTTGTTCTCTGTCTTCAGAAATTATTCCAAGGGAATCACTTGCACACATTATATAGAATCAGTCAGATGTGCATATGTGCATTGCCTCTAAAAGACTTAAAAGTTTCTAAAAGACTTTCTGATGATATTCAGCCCCCATCTTCCTCCCCATCAATCCCTCAGAGTATTGTCCTACTGAAGGAACTGTGAAATATTTGACTACGGGTATTTTTGCATTTTTACATCATGGCAACTTGGACATGGGAGTTTTATCTAAAAGAAGCCAAAGTGCAGGAAGGATGAACAGGTGGACAATGTAAAGAATCAAAAAGAAAGTGGAGAGAAAAAGCAGAATAAAAGAAAAGTGAAGAGAGAAAAGGAGAAAAAATGGGGAAATATTGAAATAGAGAATAGTACGTAACAAACTAGAACATGGATACAAAGACAAGAATGAAAATAGTTTTACAAGACAGAAGAGAGACTCAATACAATTTTCTAGAAAGAAATTCTTTGGTTCCCCTCTCTCACCACCATAAACAGGCTTAGTTCAGCATGGACAGATGTTAATAGTCGGAAAAGCAGTACTACAGTTTCAGTGATACTCATAGACAGCCTCATTATATGAAAACTGCTCACTAAAGCATCTAATGGAAGATTTATATTAACATTTGACTTTGCAAGGACAGAATTGTTATATTTTTATCCAGTGTAACAGCAGCTTTATAAAAAACTTAACCCTATAGTTTCAACTTTAGGGTTGTATTGTATTGGACAACTGAGAGTTAGAACTCAAGAATAGCAGAATTCAGCTTTGTCAACCATCCAGATAAAACTTCCTGTGCACCAAATAACTTACTGAGATCTACCATTCAGTATTATCACAGACCTACACTTTTACTGAGATTTTATTATGTAAAAGAAAATGTAGGAAAGCATAACAACAATTAAATAAAACACTTGGGATGTTTGCATTTCAAACCTTGGAACCAAGGAGTGAGAGAAAAGAAATTAATGTCAATCTTCACTCCCTTTAAGATCAGTTTACAGCATTAATTTTATAGGTGTACTATGTATCATAAGAGGTAGATGTACGCTGACAAGTGATAATTTTGAGAACCTGAGTAGGCATATTAATAATTTTCAGATGCTTTAGAGTGAATATATAAATGTGAAAGATAATAATTTACATAGCTGCTGGTAACATTTATCATCTGAAATTAATTTATCAAAATTGCTCAGAATATTCTGCCCTCCTGCACTGTGCTCTACTTTCTCTATGTTTAGTATTTTCTTGTGAAAAAGGTCTTTATGAGCAAAAAAAAAAAAAAAAAAAAAAAAAGAAAAAAAAACA
>VYXB01001662.1:243123-303488 GCA_013397135.1 Pachyramphus minor
AGAAAAAAAAAAAAAAAAAAAAAAAAAGAGAAAAAGCCTATCCCTGATAAGTCTGTAAATACCAATTGTTGTGTTCAGTGGCTGACTCTTACTTCCTTTTTTTTTCCTTCTGTGCTGGGATTTTTCTTTTCTTTTTTTCCCCACAGAGGTATTCCTGAACTGCAACCACCTTAGATTTGTCTCTCCTGATAAATATGCACAGACAGCTTTAAGTCCTGTGAACTTTTTTATTATTATTAAGTTTGTCAATTGTCAGCATTTGTATTTCATTCCAATGATGAATGAAGGCATTAGAATTCAGCATTAAAATGCAGTTAGGATTGTAATGAGCATCATTAGAACGCAGAATGGGAATCAGTAGTGGAACTCATTTTAGGGACTTTTAAAATTTTTTTAAGTGTATTTGCTTTATTTATTTACCTTGTTTTCTTGCTAAGAGGCAGGTAAAAACTCTGTAGTGCTTATTTATATGTCTTTAAACAGACAGCCATATCTTCTTACCCAAAACTCGGGATTCTTTTAATTTTGGTCTTTATTTTTTTTACGTCAGAGCTAGAAAATCCTTGCAAAAGTACCACCACAACCCACTCAAACACACAGACTTTGATTCTAAATTCTGCTTTTTACCTCAACTGTATGTCCTCACTGAACATAAATTTTTTAATTAATAGGAGCCATCCCTGCACATAACTCTGAATAGATACAATTACATTTTATAGAAATGAATAGCTTAGCACTCTGAGGTGGCTCTATAGCATAGAATTACAGAAATGAAAGATAATCCATATTCCAGCTGAGTGAATGTCACATCTTTTTACTTTCAGAAGTTCACAAAATATTTGCTATGCCCCAGCTCAGACTGCTGTATAATACAATACCAGCATTAACCAAATGACTCCTCAGGGAATCCCTCTAATTTGTGAATGTGAGATTCGATTCTTTATAGATTAAATACTGATTAAACCCCGTGGTCTTGAAGTACTGCAGATTTGAAATTGCATTTCTTTCTTGCTCAAGCATTTTAATTTCTACTAAGACATACTTTTAGAAAGAACAATTGTTTCTGCAATAAGAGTATGCTCATACAGTGCCTACTTGTTTAACTTCTTTAAGCAGATGGTGGACTAAATCAGTTAAACACATCCATGGATATTTTGTCATTGAAAAGAAAGAAAACACTGAGGACGAGAAAAGCAAAGCAGATCATTACTAATCAGTAATCAAAGTGCTTTGCAGTTTTTAAGACAGTGTAAATGGGGTGTGGTACATAGGTGAAGATCACTATTTATGCAATCTCAACTGTGGAGGAAACAAACTTGTAAAAAGCAAGGCTAGAATGCAAGACATCCTAGAAGGGCCTTCAGACTGTTTCTGGACAATCCACCAGATTCTTTCTGTACTAAGATGTAAATGGGAAAAAAAAAAATAAATCAGCGTCTGCCTAAAAGCTGAATAAAAAATACATTTGGCCGAAAATGTATTGCTGTGGGTGACAAGATCACTCTACATGTACTTGGTCTGTACAGAAGTATCTCCATGAAGGTTTTTAACCTCATTTTAGAAACAAGAAATTTGATAAAAATATCAAGACTGAAACGTGTAATTATACCGCAGGGCTTCATGAATGTATTTCTGCAACTGAGTCCTGAAAAACAGTCAAAACTAAGTCTGTTCCCAGAAATCCATTTTGGATCAACACAAATCTGTTCTGGTTTTTTTCCCCATCCCACCATTACTTCTCTGTCAACTAGTACATTTCCTTCTGTGAGTGATGTCTAACCTTCTGTGCTCACTCATAACTATTTTGCGTTCTCAAGGCTTCTTTCCATTCTAGCAACCTGTTCCTACAAATACAGGCACAGTTCTATCAGGAAAAAACTACAAAATCAAATTGTGTGATGAACAGATTAAATGAACCTGATGATTTATTAAGGAGAAGCACACTCTTTCCTGGCCCCCTCATTCTGAGCCAACACTATCATCTACTCTTTGACTGGCCCTGTGACTCCTGAGTGGCACTACTCACATCTCCCATAACCCTTCTCCATTCCAGAATTATATCTTTCTGGTCTAAAGCAATTGTATAATAGGAAGGGTTTGTTCCTTTGGAAATCCAGGCTAATTCCCCATTTTCAGGTTTGATGATTTCTTGTATACAATCTGCAGTGAAATGAAACACAGCATATGGGTATTTACTTTCACATTTGACAAAGGGACTATGATTAGTCCACAGCGTGCAAAATCAAGTCTGTTGAGAATTTTGTTCTCTTCTGTACATGAAAGAGTTCATGAAAATGTTCATACTCAGCAACTGCAATATCTAGATCATCACTAGATATGTGATATTTTTATGAGCACCCGAAACAGCAATTGAGAAATATACTAAAATGTTTCTAAATTTGGTAATCTGAGGGTAAGAGAGTAATGAATTTGTCTTCTTCGGTAAACAATCCCCCACCAGGGTTAATTTTTTGCAGTAGCTAAGAGGAAAGATGGCTCGGACCCAGAGGTTACTCTGTACCACCTCATGTCATTGCCAGGGGCAGAGGAAAGGGACTCTGTCACGTTTAAGGTGGGAGTTTAGATTTTTGCTTATTGCAGCTGCTTTTTACCTTAAAATTCTGAATCCCCTCTAGGTTTCCATCATCCCACACACTCTTGGGGGAGAGGCAGTTGCTTCTGGTGGACAGCCATTTGGTGGGGGTTTTTCCATGTGAATCCTTTCTTTTCTTATACCCTCTGTCATTACTATTCTTGCTGTTACTCTTTGTTTTCTTATCTCATTGCTGTTTACAGTAAATCATTCTTGTCCCAACCTGTGATCTTTGTCCTTTGGCCTCCAATTCCCCTCTCCCTCCCATTGCAGCAGGGAAGGGGAGGGGAAATCAGGGCAGCAAGAGAGAGTGGCACATGGTCTAGAGACTCTTGATGAGGGCACTGAATTGGAAAGTACCATTCCTAAACCAAGACACCTGATAACACTGTTGAAGCAAATTTCCTTAGTTTTGTGAATTATACTCCATTAATTTCCATTTGTGGTTCCATAACAAAGACAGATTACTAAAAATACTGGACTGTCCTCCATATGCATAGCTTCAGTTTTGCCCTTTCATGCACGTTAAACTCCCCATTGGGAATCTGGGAAAGGAATGGATAAGAAAAAGGAAATTTTAATTAAGTCTTCTGTGTGACATGGGGTCATGGCCTCGATCTTCTCCATACCATCTGTCATATTCCACCTAATGCTGTTGGGAAACTCAAAAAGATGAGTCAGCTAGAGGAAGAGAGTTCATCTCTCTTGCATACTGCTTTCCACCTATATAGTGCCAAGTGCTTTATGAAGGAGATCTGTAGCATTTTCCCTTTAAAGTTTCCTGGTGTGGTTGCTACCCATGACATTTCACAAGGTACAATGGCTTCTCATTTTATCATCTGGTTCTACGTTACATTTCACAAAAGGCAAATCTTGTTTATTTTATGTTCCTATTTATCTAAACTAAAACAGTAAAGCATATTTGCTTAAAGGCAAAGCAATCTTTTCTCAGGGTTAATTTAAAGAAGAGAACCTGTGTTCTGCACAGGCATGTTACATTTTAATTAAATAATAGATTTTTTTATCTCAAAAATATTCTAAATGGAATTGTTGCACAATTCTAGGTGTCTCAAGTCCACCATCCCTGCACCATTCATTTTCACTGTCAAGTATGTTCTGCTTCCAAAAAGACATGTAAGTTCTTGAGATGGAAAGGAAGGAGAGGAATGGACCACTTTATTTCTACATTTTTTATCTTTCCTTAACCATTTATATTTTCCATTCTTCTGTCTGGCTACCCCGAGAACCCACTTCTAATATAAAAGTCCAAAACATGGTTCAAAATTAATAACTATTTTAAAAATTAGATTTCAGATTAAATATATTTTTAGACTAGCTTTAGGTGTTATAATTACAATGATTTTGCACTGAATGGAAGTCCAAGTAGAAGAATCAGAAGTATGTCTCCCCTCCTTAAAATATACTGCTAGATTAGCACACTTAGAAACAGCAGTAGAGAAACTTTAAACATTATGAGTTTAAAACTGAGCCTGCTAATCTTTAGACTGCAATTGGTATGTGCCTGTCACTGACTGACTTTGCTCTTCATTTTATCAGAGTTTACCAGCTATGCATAATTCTATTTTCCAGGAGAGTGACCAACATTAGCCCACTGCACCCATCATCAAACTGTCTTTCACTTCTCAGCAGAACAGTGGGCAACAGTTCTCATTACAGTGATTTCATTTCCTGCCTCTCTTCCTGGTGGTGGCTTGGATTTCTCCAAACACGCCCTTTGTCATCACAACATTCAAATGGTACCAGCCAGAAAAGGAAAACATTCCACTGCTGGTATTTTTTAGGTGCATACTGCTACCACTCTTTCATGATACATTGCCACATACTGTATGCTGAGCTTTTTAAGATGTGATCAGAAAGAGCACGCATGTGAGTATTGTATTTGTATGTTAAATAATCCTGACAGATATGCTTTAAGGAAGAATTTTCCTGCTAAATTATATTTCAGAAAAACAGTATTTCAAGAGGGAAAAAACCCACAAAGTTGATCGCACTGTGGGACTTACCCTTTAGTTCTTAATATGAAAGAAATCCCTACTGAGCAGCCCCACTGACTTAAAATAAGGAGAATTCTCACAGGATTTGCAGTTGTTGGATCAAACTATCACACGCATTGCTTTTGCAGTTGTTTTTTCACCATAAGGAGGTTTTATTTTTCTCTTCCCTCTCCCTTTAGAGCAGCTTAACCCCACAGTGAAGTCAAAATCATTTTACTTATGTGATGCCACAGCAAAAATCTGTGCTGCTATGGAAATGAATTTGATACCACAAATTCAGCAGTGCAACTTCACTGTGGGGATCAAGTATGAAAGGGAGATTGGCTGAGAACAAGCAAGCTTTTAATCTCTTCCATAATTACCAAGTGTGGCGAGACGAATTATGAAGAACAAATGAAGGGTGAATATTTTAATTATTTTCAGTCTGCCATGTTTCAGTTTCTCCTTAAGCCCATCATTACAGTTCTGTTTAGCTAGGAAGCATATATAAACACAAAGTGTAAACTACACAGAAGTCCAAGTCTTAAGCATTCTTACAGGTGACAATTATGAATTACAAAGTTCAAAGGCGGACTCCATGTCCAGCCCTTTTTATCGCCTTATTTACATTCTAAGGAATTGGTGAAACTGGTAGAATGCCGCCCCTGCCACACAAATTAAATATTTGGGAGACACACATTTATCACAAGATTTATTATGCTTTAGTTGCAAATCAAAACTGTTAGTCGCTACTAATTAGACTATATATGAGTGCAATTTCTTTCCACTCTGAAAAAAAAAAAAGAACCAAAAAAACCCTCAAGGATATGGAATAACATTTTTGCTGTAGACAGTCATGTTCACAGTATAGCCAGAAGTCAAATTAGGTTATTCAGTAAAATCAAAAGCAAACTGATTTTCTTTCTCACCTGTAAGAAATCTCTATTCGCTAACAGAGCATATCCTACAAACAAAAATAAAATGATACTAAACCATTTTCAATAGAGGCACAGGGAAAAGGACAGCATATACAAGTAAAAAATCCAGACAATGGCAAGTATATAATACAGTATTATACTGATTGTATTATTAACAAAATCAGCAGTGTAAGAGACAGCATGGTCCAATTAGCAGTGGTTTGTCTGTGATTAAAGACAGTTGTAAAATGGTTGGTCTGGGGAAGAGTCAGATAATTTTTCCGGGTATGATGAACTGGGTAACTGTGCCACACATGATCCTGTTCACTTAAAGCAATTCAGTCAAGGCAATACAGTGCTGCACAGTGTTTCCTTTTAGGAAATAAGATGTCTTCTTTTTGCTTTCCTTTCTTATCTATTCCCTGACTCATTTTAGACCTTAAATTCTTTGTAGCCTGGATAGCCTTTTCTATCCTATCAGATATTAACTATGATTACATCTCTTAGGTGTATCCAACAAACAATAACTCAATGACACACAGTAATTAAAACAAACAAACAAACAAAAACACCACACACCATTGAATAATCAACTTCAGCACACAGACCAGAAAGTGAGTTGCATAACAGCACATAAGAAAAAGCCTGAAAAAGACTTCTAATTCCCAAGGGAAGATAAAAGTTTGAATGGTTTCTCTGACAGTTAATATATATATATATATATATATATATATGTATAATAAAACCTCTTTATGCCACTCTAAGGACAATTCCCCTTCCTTGGTTTGTAAACATTAAGACAAATTCTGTTCTAGTGATGGAAGTGACCCATATGGCTGAAGCTACCTTAAGGAACAAAAGGCCAAAGGAACTGATGGTCAACAAACTCTTTGCAGGAAGCAGATGCTGCTTCTCCAGTCAAGCTTTCATAGGTTATATCCAAGACATTTCATATTTTCAGTTGTTTGACTCAGTTCAAGACTCAGAAACCATCTTTAGATGAGAAAATAGGCAATTTTGTTCTACATTATAGACTGATGTTTATTAACCATGTAAAGGTACAAGAACACCAATTCTAAAATTGAGCTAAGTGCAGAAGATGACTTCTATTGATTCTTTTATATATCTATCTATCTTTCAATAGTTGTTCCCAGCATTCAATGAAAGTTACAGACTTAGGATCTGATTTTTTGAAGTATCACAGCAATAGGTTCTGCACCCATTGCAGGAGCTGTTCTTGCAGAGGGAAGGACATCATTTCATACCCTGTGGCTGTGAATGGCATTACCACATAAGGTTCTATTTTAAGGTCTAAACTGCATGTATCTGTATTTCTTCTTTTATTCGTTTGTTATTGTTTCCTTCTCTAACCATCTTCATTTTTAAGAGACTAATGATTATATTATTCAACACAAATGCACTGGCAACGTGTAATGGCAACAAGAGAATTAGTTGTGAGCCAAAATCTGAAATAGCTGTCTTAATTTCAAGCTACAATGGGATTGCATACACTCAAGCCTAACCTTGCCTTATCCCCAAACACAAAAGCAAAAAAATTCAGTCATTTACACTGGAGATTAACTGAAGATGTATCAGAGATGCAAAACAACAAATTACAAAATATAACAGTCATGTGCATACAACTACAAAATCTGCTTGGAGAAGAGAGAGCCAGAAAGAAATCTCCTGTACACAGTTTGGAAGAAAAAAAGGAGGGTTGGAGTTTCCCAGTTAATTATACAGTGTTCACTACCTGCTTTGCAGGAGCACAGTAAACACAATTAGTTGTGAGCATGATATGTGAGATAAAAAAGCAGAACTGACAATAGCATAAAACAGAGCCTTTGCTTGCCTTCCTTCAGTGACAGCACCAAGCACCCTGATGTCAGCTCTACACAGAGAAATCGTGTCAACTGCACTCTCTGATGACCACTATCTCCCCATCCAAGAGACATTCCAATTTCTTCCTATACTAAACTTTAGCTTCCCGAAGCTACAGCTGCCAAATTACAGGCTCCCTTCCACATTATGAATCTGTTCCCTTAGGAAAGATGGTATTTTCTTATTTCACTTTTGACCTTTTCCTGTTACTGGTAAGAGAGGATGATAATTGATCCTATTGTAGAAGAGGAGGAGAGGCTGTTAGGAAATGGAAGTGTTATGGAATACATAAAAATTACTTCTCTGTAGTCCCCAAGCTTTTTTTTTTTTTTTCTTTTTAAGGAAAAAAAGAAACTCTTTTCATCCAAACCCACCAAAAAGAAAGGAAATAAAATGGTTCTTTTTTCTTTAACTAAAACTATAGCTCTTATTTACTGTGCAACTCTATAGTATGAATTGCGATGCAATAGTAAAATTTAGCATGTCTATAAATTATCTTCTCTTTTGAAATATTTTTCTCCACATCTTAATCAGAGCTCAGTATTCTTGTTTGTGTGGTTTATTTATATTATTTTTCTTTTTTTATGGCAGGGTGTCCTTACTAATTCTGTCCTTATTCATATGGACAGTCAGATGACAGTTATCATGTGACTGAAATGAAAGGTTCCTGAATGTTTCTCTCTCATGGATTCACTACTGGAACCTGTGACACCACCTGATGTCCCAGCAAACAGCAAGAAAATAAAACAAGGAAAACATTTAAGCACTTCTGGTCTAGAGTCCATAATTGACTTTAAAGTTCTTATTAGAACACCAAAGTTTTCTTGTTTTCTTGTTTTCTCTTTTTTCCCCAACTTTGTGATAGGTCCTATTATGCAGCACCTTAACAGTTCTTCCACAACACTAATTTTGGTGTTCCTGTCAATCAAATCCACCTCCTGTGAGTGCTGGGCAACAATAATTGATGTGAATGGAGCCATTCCTTACTTATCCCCATGAAAGTATGCAAACAAGAAAACACACTTCATAGTGTGCATTTCTCTTACATTACAACTCACCGCGCAGTGGAAAATAGATGTTTCTTGACTGTTAGCTGTAATTTAAGACTGGAAATTGTGACTTTTCAAGTCATAAGTGTGAAAAAGCTTTCACTTTAAGGGTATTCATGTGCATAAGATTTGGCATAAAATATTTTGTTTTGTAAGCAGGAGTTAAAATTACCCCAGTTTGAAGCAAAAGCCATTATAGATTGAATTAATGTTTAATTCCAGATTTGACTGAAGTAGCTGGCTGAAAAAAAATATGAGTAAGAGTAGGTCACATATTTAAACAGTGTACCAAAGGTACACTGAAAGAGCAGAATGGAACTGATCTGAAAGAGCAGAATGGAACAGGATGTGCAGCTTCCCACTGAGTTTCTATCCAGGTTCAGCAGACAGGCTGGAAGCTGCCTTTAGGCTGCTGAGGACAAGCTGTGGTGGCAACACGTGTCACCACCCTAATCCATCAGGTTCAGTGGGTCACCTGCGCTGGAGACAAACATCAGCCACACTGGGGCCAGGCCTGGAGCCTTGTGGTGAGGGATGGGTAGAGTTCTATGGAGTCAACAGAAATAATAACCTACGTAGCCAAAATTAGGGCTACCACGCTGATATGACTCATTTCAGATGTTTAACCTATGCTGAAGGCAAGAAAGTTGGGATTTTCACATACAACAGCACACTTAGGAGTGTGCCAAGACATGCCATAAAAGTGTTTGTGCACTTAAAAAAATCCCAGATTGGAGGGGTCTGACTTGGATCAATCCAAAAAACCCCATAATTCTCATTAGAATTATGACTGCTAATTATTTCATACCATCACAAACAGTACAAATGCAGAATAAAGCTCTTCAAAGGCCTTCTTATATTAATAGAACAGCCCAAGTGCTACATAGGGAGACTCAAACTTTTTTATTCCCTATCAGTTTTGTTTTCTCTTTTTCAGCAGGCAGATAACAGAAATCTAATTTCAAAAAAAATTATACCCCTGATCTTTTTCTTCATTATTAACATGGAAAATCAATTGTTAACATTTTTGCACTTTTTTTGCACTTAACCCAATCTAAACCTACAAGGTCAGTTCTGGATAGAAAAGGCTGCTGAATTAGAATGTAAATTAAAGAGGAAAAAAAATCCCCCTATTTCATAAAGTCTGTTTTGGAAATAGGAAGGGCTGTTAAATTTGTTTTCTTTCTTTTTTTTCCTCCCTTCCTAGCTTAGAATATTATAACTATATATTAAAAGGTGGTATTTTCTTTGTTTCAGAGAGGCTATAAAGCAGCATTAAACAGTGACAATCAATCTGAACTTTAGCAACGGAATTCTGCTGTTTCAGCTCTTTTCTGGCCATGTCATTAGCAGAAAATAACTCCCCAAGGCTTACTTAAAATAAATAAATAAATCTTTAAAGTGTAAGTGCTTAAAACAAATCTTTACAAAGGTAATCAAACTTGAATTCCTTTTGCTTACACTTATTAATCTATAAATATTGTTCCTGGAGTGTTTAGTGACAGAAATGTTTTACACCATCCCTCCCTGGGATGCAGTCATACCATGCTGATTTGCATCCCAGTGGGCTGGAGTTTCTTTTTTCAGCCCAACCACATATAAGCTGGTAACCCATGAATTAAAACTCACCCAGTTCATGGAAACAGGAATGACTGACATCAACATCAACCTGCATCCACTCCGGTAAATTAGAGCTCTTAAATACATTATGCTACTCAGTTCAGGAAAGCACTGAGACACTCACCATACTGCCATAAGGGTACCCAGATAATCTCACTCCGTCTCATATATCAACATATGGTAATGAAAAAAGTTGTGAAATTAGATGCATTCTTTAGAAATCCAGAGTTGTAACACTAAAGAATAAAACTTAGGATATATTCACACAGGATTCTGAGCAAAAAGTTTACTCTGACCACACTGTATGGTATTGAGCCCACACTAGAAAACAACGAAGAGAGGTATAATATTAGTCCAAGTGATCTGGTTTGCTGAGAGATCACGTAATTTCTGATCCATCCCTGACCAATCAGCATAGACAGGGCTGCAAAATGCTGTAAGGGCAGTTTCTGCACTAAGACTAAATTCTGCATGGAATTTACTGGAGCTGTACATAGAACAGTTGACAAAATATGCAGTCTTCATGCAAAGATTACAAAAGAGATTGTTTCAATAGTTACTTTCTCGACCTAAATGTGAGGTTCTATTCTAGACTGGTTTTACATCAGGAAAAGAAGAGATGCTACTTAATTTTTAAATTTATTAGGTCTTTCTCTTTTCCTTTGCATTAAGTGCAAGGCACTTTAAAATAGTTAATTTGTTGTAGACTTTGATCTCAGTTTATCTTCTGGAAACACACTGTCATGCCCAAAGATCAGCATTTTTCAATGAGGTCAATGGACCAAATTATGTCCATAGCAAAGGAAAATAATTGGCTTTTTCTCCCTACTTTTGGATGGATAATGGCCTGTGATTATTAATAAAGCATTTGTTCTCACTCGAGAAGTTTCTTTTCCCCTCTCTTTGTTTGAGGTGTACATAGGGGTTGCACAGACATATACAACAAACATGATTTGCACACCAAGAAGCAGAAGTACAACACCAGGAACAGAAACTCAATTATTTTCTTCCACATTGCTTACAAGCAACAATTGTCATTTATCTTGCTGAATATGCTTGCAAATAAATTGAAGAGAATGGAAGGTATTTTGAAACTCCAGACCTTCTCGGTGTGTGCCCACGTACAGAATGAACTCCAGGTATTTAAAAACCTGTAGGTGGGGAAAATATTAAATACAAGAAAATATAGGGAGGAAAGTAGAAAACGTGCCAAATTCCTTCCATAGAGAGGTTGGAGTTGGTGTGGGTCAACACTACATATCAGAACCTCTCTTTATTTTCATTCATCTTAATACATCTTTTAAGAAGTTTCATCTCATTAATCAAAGATAAAAAACAGAAAAAAGACCTTCTTACCCTTGTTTTTCCATATGAAGGAGAGAATTCAATAATTTTCCTATTATTTCATTACCATTTCTCCCAAAAGTATACAAGTAGGAAGAAAAATTAAGTTAAAGACTGTGAGAAGAAAGATGCATTCAGTTCACCTGCATGAAAGCTGAGACCTGAGGGGTCAGCAAAGTCCATCACGTCTCCTCTTAATTTACCAAGTAATTCCACTGCACTCAGGAAAAAGCTTCATGTGCTTCCAAAATATTCTGTAACAGCCTTCCCCATCTCCCTGACTTTACTGAGTTAGTCTTAATGAACACAGAGCTAGAGGGATACACATGCATAGCCACTGTGTGCTCTCTCATATGCCTTGATTTCCTTTCCACTAGGGTATATGTCACCACATCAACTCCAGCCCCTTCAGTATGTATGCCTCCATGTCTGCTGATCTCTAAGATTAAAAGCCACAATTACAAAATCAGAAAGGAAAATAATTAATCCCTTACAAAAGACTGTTAGAGCCCTGCAGTTGCAAGGAACTCTCCACTGTGCTGGGGATGTACTTGCTGTTCCAAGTACATTCCACTTAAAACTTCGAAGTCAAATCAGAATTTCGTCTCATTTTACCACATCAAGTCAGAACTAGTCTTTGTCAAGCTAAGAAAAAAGTGTAATCAGGCCAGTATGTGTCAAGTTATGTAAAGAAAACAAAAAGAGCACTAAATCAAATACAATAGGAAGCTGGCCTTCAAGGTTTTCTTTTTATTGGAGGCATGCCCCTTTGGAGTTGTCTTTGGATGTGAACTCCCTAAGAATAAATTTGAAATTACTGCAACTGACATTTCTAATGACTGGTGATCTAACCACTAAACATCTACATTTCTTACTATGTATCCAGGGCTTCATTTTTAAACAGAGATATGACTCGTGCGCTTACATTTTGTGTGGGAATTTTGGCCCTTATCCAAAGCCTGAAATGAGCATAAATTTAACAGAAAGATGCCACTTGCTTTCAGGATAAATTTGAGCAGACCGTGACTGTGCCTGCTTTTGTGTATTTGCAAGTAGGCACTAAAAGCCATCCAACATAATTATCTGCATCTCCACACCCTGTGTGGGCCCATACACACGTGAGCAAGTGCCAACAAGCACGAACCCAAATTTAAATCAGGATGTGGACTTGGAAGTTAAAACAAAGTAAGTGGCAGGTACTAATGGAATTTTAAATAAAATAATTTATCCAGAAATTTTGAAAGTATTACTGTATTTCTCTTTGCAAGTAAAATCACTGCACTGTTTATTCATTGTTTTTATATAAGAGAATGGTTGTGTCAGTGACCTGTTATGTCAGTGACATAAGGACCTGTCAATAACATAAGAGGATGAGGAATTCCAAGTTGTTAACATAACTCTGGCACTTCCACTGAAAGCATGGATCAGGATTTCAGGCTTTGATAGTGATCATCAGTACAGATCTGTTAGAACAGTCAGTTCTAAGGAGAGGAAGAAATTAAGTTGGACTTGATTTAAACAATGACCTTACTCCTTTTCCATTGTTCATTTGGTTAGAGTAACCTAAAACACCCTTCAGAGGAAAACAAGAAGGATGAAAAAGAATAGGTAGAACAGCAAAGATTGGACTTTATTCCCTATCCAGTACTGATTTGTAGCAACCTGACTACTGGAAAAAGATGGTGAACTGGCAAAAGTACTGCAGTGTTTTCTTTATGGTGGGTATCCTATTACTCGGTATTGCCACCAACGTGTAAGGCTTGGTTTTTGCAGGTATTTAAGGTAGGGAAAAAGACAAAGCAGACAAAATTTCAAAATAACTGAACACCACACAAAGCCAGGAATTAGCTGAAGATATCTGAAGGAGGGCTGATTATTATAGTTAGATTTTTCAAATTCCCCAGAAAGAAATGATGAGACACAGCTAGGAGATGACAGGGATAATCTACTGGGATAAGAAGTTCTCTGAAAAATACAGAAGGAAAGCATTCAATGCCAAAAATTCAGCAGAGATCCACTCTCAAATTTCCAGTGCTTTTACCCATTTCTGTTGCCAAATTTCAGCCATTACTTTAATCCTAATGGGACCTAGCCCTTTATAATGCCTTATATAAGGGAGGAGGATTTTTTCCCTTGAAAGATTTTAGAATTGGAGGGAATATGTGAGCCTTTGATATTTCCTAAAAAAATCCCCAACAAAATAAACAGCCTGATGTTTTAACTCATCTAGTATTTCCTTGACAACATATACTTCAGATATTTCATATACCATGGTTTTATTTTCTTTTAGCACTTCTCTTAAGAGGAAGCAGTTCTTTTGAAGCAAATTTTACTGGAACCTGAAGCTCATCCCCATTTCAATATTATGGGAATGCTCATTTAGGCATAGTGATCCCAATTCTCATTTCAGCAGTATTAATCCAAAGGATTGGATTTTTTTTTAGTAGAATAGGCAATATTTAAGGGCTAATATAAAAGCTGACATTTTAGTAGTTTTACTTGTTCTTTTTCAGGTGTTCATTTTCATTGTTCACCATAAGTACTAAGTAGAATCAGTTCAAGTTTGTCCTGTAGTGGCAGGCCACTTAAACACTTGTTTCTTGCTGTTTTCCACACTGACTTTTAAACTGTCCCATGATTCTATTCATTTCTTTTAGTTTTTATCAATTGCTTCCCACTTGGCAGGACTGTCTGCCAAGTAAATACTGCTGCTTAAATTTACAAATTATTCCAAATCATATGTTTTGGTATTATGCACTGTACAGAAAAAAAGGTCACTTTTATACATGTGTTCTATAACTAAAACTATTTACATCAAGAATGAGTCACCAGGACACATATTTCTGGTTCTTTGCTAGGTCTCTAACAGTCTGAGTTAAATAGGCTGTTTTTTAGCAGTACAGGATCAATGCTAAATGCGCTCTGTCGTTTTAGGAGAGGAAAAATGGAAGCCAGCCAGAACTGTTTTATGTGTCTTTCTAGACTAGTAAGAAAGATACAAACAAAACCACAAAAAAACATATTTAAACTTAGCTGTGCTTAATCACGAGTATGAGTGACATTTGTTTGTGCTTAATTATGGTCGACACTTAAATTTCAGTATGACTGAAAAAAGTGAAATGCTCAAAAAGCAAAGCTGAACCACAGGTCTGCACTTGGAATGCACCAGAACCCACAACCCCAGGAGTCAGAAGACTCCTGTGCTGTCTGCTTAACCTGCACAGAATAAAGGCAACTCCTGGGAAGAGAAGAGCTGTTTCCCTGAGAGGGGGCCCCAGGCTAAGAGAGGTGAAGTGAAAACCAATGTGCCTTTTGCAGCTCTTCAAAATGACACTGCGATGGTGGATCTCAAAGCAGCTTAAAGGAGTAGCACTATCCAGGGAAGAGATGCAAATTGAAGATGTCTCATACATCAGGCATAATTTTCCTCAAATACAGAAGTTTCTGTTATTCTCCTTTTTTCTCATTCTTCTACAGTCATTGATAAAAACAATTGCAGGCACTGAACATCAGGATCTTTTCTAAATAGTCTTTGAGGCAGGACACAAGAGGAACAGCACGTCAGGAAAACAAACTGTTCCAAGCCAAATTTTAGTACTAAGCTTTAGATCACATCTCACTGAATCTTCATGGAGTTTCTGAGGAGTGGCCATGGCTACCCTATTACTTGAGCAGCTCAGAACCTCCACATCCCTAATTAGCTGTGGATAGGAGAAGGAGAAATTCATGAGCTGAGGTTCCTTTATGAGTTTAGGTAAGATTTAGATGGTAGGGAAAGCACTAGATCAGAATCCTAAAACTGCATGAATAACAAACATTATAATACTAAGAAACCTCACAATTATTTCTAATTTCACACTGCAAATGTCTAGTAGAGAAATCTATCAGCACCATTTCCATTTATAGCTTGATTTGGTTACAAAAGAGGATAAGAAATATCTTCCAATCTCAAAGCATAATATAATCATACCATTTAATATTTTTACTGCCTTTTCTGAAGTAATAGTCCCATCAGCATTTTTTTGCCATTTTCCTGATGTCATCATCAATAAAAACTACCATTTAAGACTCAGACTGATTCTTCTTAGCTTGATAATCAGTCTAAACGGAGCTGGGTAATATCTAAAATAAATTGATAATGCTTTTATTATGCACCTCATTACAGAGATACACTGGTAAATAATATAACAGTACAATACACAGTTCATGAGAATCAAGATGTGAAGAATGAAGAAAAAAATTTAGGCAAGAAGATGAACTTTTTTTGGCAATACCCATGTCAAGTGAATACAACACAAATGGAATGTGCCCTTAGCACTTCCCAAACAAGCATTTAACATTCTTCAAGTACAAGACATGCCACATTACAGACTTTCAGAAGCAAAAAATATACACAAAGGTAGCATGAAAAAACTATACAAGTACGATATAACTGAGCTAAATGTAGCTTTCCAAGACCAAATTCTAGAAATTTAATCTCTTCTAAGTTTCACATTGTGTTTTTCAATCTGTAAAATAACAATTGAAAGTTGCCATGTAAACTGCTGATGTTAAGAATTCTTTTTTTTTTTTTACTACTCACCACAGTAATTTGAAATTATCAGAAAAGAGCATTACTCACAGTATAAGTCAATAAACTAAAGGAGCTTCCTGAAGTAAATGATACAGTTAACCCTGAAATATGAAGACTGAGATGTACAATTACAAATCAAATAAGAATTTATCACCCCCAGTAAAGAGAACAAAAGCCATGGCAAAATAGCTATGTAAATAGTGTTTAAACAAAAGGAAAGAAAAGGGTGCTTGAGCCCTGGAACAGGTTCCCCAGGGAAGTGGTCACAGCAATGAGTCTGAGTCCAAGAAGCATTTGGACAACACTCTCAGGCACATACATGGTGTGACTCTCGCAAAAGGCCCTGGGCAGGGACAGGACTTGGACTTGAAGATCTAATGGGTATTCCATGATACATGCTACAAATTTATTATTATTAATGTGTGAACTGTTCTGTAAGATTAGAATGCTGACATTTATCTGCAGTGCTTAAAGAATCCTAGTGCTTTTTTATTGATACAAAATATAACTGCAAATTTGCCAAAATCCAAAATTTAAGAAGTGAACAAGCACCTAAATGAGAGGTGCAGATGAGACCACTAAAATTCGTTCACCACTATTATTCATTCACCTTGAGTGAACCAAGGAACTTCCTGGAAGGATGTAAAACGTTCTTTTTCCCCCTACCTTAAATACCTGCAGATTTGGTTTCATTAGCGAAAAGACAGCTGGGCATTACAACCTCCTACACTTTTAAAAAACCCCACCATTAACTTGTTAACAAATTTAGCATTGCCCACAGTCTGAGATACATGGGGTGCAGCCAAAAACTAAAGGCAGAGTGATCTGATTTCAGCCATTTAGAAGGGAAAAAGACAGCTAAGCAGTGAGCAGCCTGTTGCCTACATGCATTACATCATTTGACACAATCCATTGACAAACTAGGCTCAAGTAGGCAAACACAGCAGCATTTAAAGAGTGAGGATGAATAGACTGCCAGCATTTTGTTTCTTTTAGGCAGCCTGCTGAAGTAGGTGGCATTTAGCAGATTCCAAGCAGGCTTCACAGTAACTGCATGTGCAACAATGAGAATTAGAAAATTGAAGCAGAGTGGACTGTATAGGACACATCTGGCTGCACATGGGTGAGTGAGTGGGCTGTCTGAGCACCAACTTGCAAGGCTGGATCCTAATGATCATAAACTCCCTCTTGAGAGGATCAAGAGGAAATGGCAAGTACATACCAACAGTATCAGAGAAGAATGATAAGAAAGTAGAATTTAGGTGATTAACCTAACTGATAATACAGAGGTGCAAGGTCAAAGTAATCTAATCTAAGAGGTCTTAACCTTCAGCAGGGTGCTTGAGCACCTCGGGGGAAACAGAACAGCAAAGGTCTTTAACCAATCACTAACAACAGAGATGACTTCTCATCTTCTGTTGAATATTAGAATCTCATCTCAACGTTACTGTGACAAAGGAGTGTATTGCTTGTCAGAGAAATACCTTCTCGAGGAAAAAAAAAACAAAACCAAAAAACCCAAAAACAGTCATCCTTTCAGTGTCATCATTTACTCCTGGCTACTGCAACTTTACCTGAAGATAAAATCTTGTCCTAATTTCCAGCAAGTCATCCCAGAATCTTTACAGCTTTCAATGCCATCTGATCTATTAATGTATTTAGGAACCTATTTGCCATTACTAGCAATAGTGGAATAATCATGAAGTGATTGCAGATGTTGACTTTATCCACCTGGTAAGTTACAGTGTACCCTTACTAACAAACGTCTAATCACAGGCACTTGAAGTTAGGCTGAGTATAATATTTTCCATATCAAAGCACGTTTCTGTACAAAGAAAAGAAGTACACAGAGATGAGTAATAAGAATTTGAAATATATCCCTCTGAGAACAAAGTTAAGCAAGTTAAAATATTGATGCAATATTTCCAATAAAGACTAGCAAGGACTACATCAGTTTGATTTAAATGGAGGCCATCAAAGTAATTTTGTTCCAAAAAACGTTGCAGCAAAATCCCCATCTCCAAATCCCAAACAAATAAGTCAGAAGCTGCCGTGCTGTATCTGCTCTGGAATTCTAAATGAATTTGCTTTTCTGTGTGACAGAACTGTTGCAGCAGGGGAGGTAAATAGCATGACCAAATGTCTGCAAGTTCCAGCTCTCTCACAGAGGCAGACGCAGCAGCAAGGTATTTCTGGAGATAGCTGCCTACTTGTTAAAAGATTGGAGCTATCACCACCTGCCAACGTCTCTGCATCTCCCAGACATGCTTGGAAAGAAATAAACAAGGACTTTCACTCCACTCTCAAGTATCCAGAGCCACCAGATCTTTTTAAGTGTTCTCCAAGGACACACCCCAAATATGGGTCTTCAGAAATTCTGGGATGAAAAAAACCCACGCATATGGTCAGCGGGGGGGAGCCACAGACAACCAGACAGCAAGAAAGCAAAACAGATGGGCCTGCAGTGAGTTTTAGCTGCTTTCTGACTTTGGCTTGCAATGTTTCCCAATTCCATATAGGACCTACTTTGGATGTCTAAGCTTGTTGTAGCTGTCACACCGAACAGTTCAACTTAAAGTAATTTAAAATTTTCCTTTTGAAAACCCTTCAAAAATTAATAACTTCTGTTTTTGCACTATGAATCTGTGCTTGTTAAAACTCTGTTTCTTAAAGACGCAGCATCTCTCAAAACTGTGAAATCATGAGGGTTTCTTAATTAAATAGTGCCTCTAGCATGAAAGTCATTATCACTCACAGCTCTTGAGTGACTGAGTTCCAAACTCCCTGCGGTCTCTGCCCATTCCCGAGCGGGCAGGTGCCCACATTACAAAAACTACTCTCGCAGCAGGACCCCATTGGTGCCATCTGAGAGACAACAAACACATATTAACTGGCTTCCCCTACTGCCTGTGCAGTCAGACTCAAAATTAGTACTTCCAGAGGAGTCACAAGTAATGCTGAAAGACTCCACAAGAGCTTTGTATTTCAACTGCTCTGCGTGTCCTATGGGTAGGTAAGTGTTGTTCAGCATCCACTCTGTTTCCCATGGTAATTTTAAGCCTTTATTTGCTTTAGAAATCAGAACTTCTTACTTCCCAGGTTTGCATCAAGATTTATTTTGAGATGCTTGCATGTTTCAAATTATATCTAAAAAGAAACAATGTCAGGTGATATTTTTTGCTGATAGGTTTTCAGCAGTTCTATATAAAGTGGCACAGCTGCATGAACACTTTGGAAATAGCGTGCAAGACATACAGCCTTACTTCAGCTAATAAAGATCTGTAATCAACTGCAACCTCATGAAACCACAGATTAAAGAGATTACCCTTTTAAATAATATTTGTGCAAATGAAAAGGTCACATTATCCCACTCTACGTTATTGCCGAATTCCACTTTTTGTTCAAATTAAACTGGTACCCTGCTATAATTTTCAAACATCCACTTATCAAGGTCTAATTCTACCCTCTTAAATATCCAAACCTTCTTACCTCACAAATCTGTGCTGTTATCTCACAAAACTGCCAGAAATAAATGTTTAATTGGCTCTTTTGCTTCTATAAAACTATTGAGCCAAACAGCTGAACCATTTTACTCCACCTTCTGTACCATCACAAATACCAACAGCTCTGTGCAAGACCTATGAGCTCAATGAGCATTTTGAAGCTATAAGTTGAAATGGTTGCACAATTGCAATATAAAACTTACCTAACACAATCCCTGTCATCACTGAAGATGCATAGAATGGAAATCACCCACCCTGATTCAAATCACTGTATTGTTGGCAGTGTTGAAATAAACCTCTCATTATTTTATTGTAATCTGTATGTACATAATTATTGAAGAAAAAACATGAATTTTACAAGAATTTCATGGACTTACAGGAATAGACCTTCCATTGAAAAAAAATAAAATTCTCTGTTGGATTAGAGAAAAATTTATTTTCTAGTGAACCTTAAAACTAGATTAATTTGAATAAGGAAGAAAAAGGTCTAAAAATACATTTTGTCCCACGTGCTTCTTATCAGACCAGATATATCACACGAGCACATAGTTGTTTGCCATCTTCAGACATTAAATAAACCCAAGAACAGGTAATAAATGGGAAAGTACCCCACATAAAAATTTTAAATTCATTTTGTTCTTGAAAAAGGTGTAGCCCATTCCTCACAAACAAATTCAAGGTGTCTATGTTAAATGCAAGGATCCCAACACAGCAAGGTGCTGCCAGCTTTCATCTATGTTACTGGGAGGTAAAAGGCTCTCAGTACCTCATAGGAATGCTCTGTTCATTAAGGAAAATTATTAGTTTGATACCCAATTCTGCCTTGAATAATCAAAAGTAAATTACAGACAGGTGCAATTTCAGCCAGCAGGCACTTCCCATCCACATCCACTGGAACAAGTTCTGGGAAAGTAGACAGGCAAAGATACAATACAGGAGTGTAGAGGAGAATGTCAGAGCTCTACCCTTTCCAAACTACTGGAATACCCAGGAAACTATAGAAAACATGGGTTCCATTTCTCTTGTTTCTTCCTATCTTTTTATCTCCTGTACAGAGAACTGTTTTAAAGCTGAAGGGTTGTAGCAGATAGTTATCAAACTTTGCCTTAGGGGGTACAGCATCCTCATGTAAAAACTGCTTTCAAAACCTATTAAATTGCTAAGCATTTCAACACTAGTGTACTTGGTCCCTAATTCTTTCTTTGGCATTTATGGATCTACTTTTTATTTAGAGCAATGCTTACTTTCTCTCTCAACATTGTGTCTTTTTTTCCTTCCCCTCATATGCTCCGATTAATTCCAAAATCTCACTTTCATTTGCTCAGTTACAGAAGCTCTTCTCTAACAATTTTTCCCCTTAATTGATTTACAGTAATTCCAGAAGTAACTCCAGTTCCTATTATTGGTCCCCCAGCAGCAGGGAAGGCCAAAAACTCATCCCTGATGATTTTCAGTTCTCTATCACTTCAAGAACTTCTTCATCAGTTTAAAGCCCTCTGCCTCAATTAGCCCCACCTTCATTAAATGTAAGCAAGTAAATAGCAGCAATCAAAAAAAGGCTTTGTGCGTGTGGTCTGTCAGAGCAGCACTAATCAGAAGAAAGGTTTATTCCCACCTTCCTTCCTTTTTAGTGGGGAAACTCCTATACATACTTCCATTTTATTTTCTGTTTATTGCTTTACCTTTCTTCTAAGATACAGGAGATCCAAATTCAATTCTCTGTCCCAATTTACACTTGGTGGAGTTTATTAAAGTGGGCAATAATATATTGCTACATAATCATTACTAGCAGAACAAGAAAAGAGGTTTAAAGTTTTAGTCTGGATTTAAACCCAGTTTTGTTTGGTGCAAGAACTGAGATAAAATAACTGGACTTACTCAAAGTAAAGTACACTTTACAAAGTTTCTGTGTTTGAATCCCTCTCTGGATTTTTTAAATAGACTTTTTTTTTTATTAGTAATTTTGTTATCTCCAGGAAAATGAAAAAGCTATAAAGTATTTAATTTAAGAATTTAATTTCAGATAGATGAACAGGAGTGTACTTTAAATTATAAACAGGAAAACGGAATGATAAGAAATATCCTTTCATTACTTTCTAAGTACAGTAATAACACCTGCTACCTTGGGCCAGGAGATTATTGGCAACCAAAGTTTTAATCATCAGAATAGAAAGACTGTGTGTGCCTAGGAGATAGTTGGTTCTCTACTACAATACATTTCTTGATATTTTGAGCTTTGGCTAATAAACATTTAATAATTATTATATTAAAAGTTATTGTCCTTGGGGCTTGCTTTTGATGTGTACCATATAAAACAGGTGTCTTGTATTATTTTACTGACACTGGGGCTTTCCGGTTTGCACAGAGCTTAGGATTATTAGTTTAGAATCCAGTTGCTATCTTTGTTATTGCTTTGTAAAGTTCCAATTAGAATTTGGGGAATCTAAAGAAGTAATATGCTTTATGAATAGCGTTGTGTCTTTTAGATGCACCATCGTTATTCACTTGCTTTTGCTTGTTTTATTAAGCAAGGGACAGCAAAGAAAAGTTTGAATAATCTTGTATATTTGATCTTTGCATTTGGCAGGAATTTATTAACAGTAAGAATACGAGATGACAATAAGTATCCACTTTCAGCCTATTAGAACAGAGATGGTGCTAATTAAAAAGTTTGCCTGAGCAGATTCTGTATTAAAAAAATATATTTGCTGGTCATTTAGACTGTACTATTCAGTGCCTTAGGTCAGAAGGGATTTCTCTGGTCACTAGCCCAGGCACCCTTACAAGCACATGGGACACTACAACCCAAATATTGCACCAAGTTTTCCCTTGAACACCTGTACTGCTGATGCCCTAACAATTTACAAGGCAATTGAGTGCCTGTCCTCAAAGCTATGGATCTTAACCAATAATGTTTAAAATGTTTTCCTTTTTTTTTTTTCATTCCCACTTCTGCCTTCACACACTCATACAGTTAAGACTGCCATTTCAATGGAAAAATATGCAAATCACCCAAGTATCACCTTCTAGCCAAACCTCTCCAATATCTTAATCTTCCACAGATGCTGCTCCACAGATTTTCATTTAGCTCCATAAATTGTTTATAACTACTCGGTGACTGTGTAGGGAGAAAAAAAAAATTGCTTTCTGCCCCTTCAGTAATGAAGAACTCTTTGTGTCCATTCAGAAATGAGACCTCAACAGGACTGTGTTCCACAAGGACTGACACACTCTCTATTAAGCTATCACACATCCCCTGCTCCATACAAGCAGGGTGAGGGATTGGAGGTTGAGTATCTTGCTCTAGCAGGGAAGTTGGTGAAATGCCCATATCCAACAATTGCCTGGTAAAAGGGAAGCATGTAGTCAGAGACGTGTAAATAATTGATTTTTCAATTTAGCTACTGACTTGAAAAATCAAAAGAAACAAATTCAGAACAATTGACCCAGAATAGAAGCATTTTGGGGTCTTTTTCCCCCCTCTCATTCTCTCTTTTCAAACACACTGAATGTGACTGAATGTGACAGGCTATTGAGGCTCTCTTTTGTCCCTTCTTGAATAGTTAGGATTGATCTAGATAGAAGGTTTTCAACTGATGAATCAAAGAAAGGCCCATATCAGAAGCCCTCTGGCTACTTTTGAGAGGAGCAAGATGCCTGACTTCAAGCCCATATTAAGAATTAGAAAAGTGTTACAGATCACTTCCCCAGCCACTGGCTTAAGAAAACAGAAATACTTAATTTCAGAATAATAATACAGAAATTTTTTTTCCCCTCAAACTAATTCTCAAATTCAATCTGGAAATGCAGGTCTTAGTTCAAAATAAATATACACACATTTTCTGCCTGAATAAATCACTATTTCTGGTTTGGCTTGTGTTGTCAGGTTTTGGGGTTTTTTCCCCCTGGAAAGGGTTTTGTTTTGTGACTTTTTCTCCTCAGCTCCATATGTCATAAAAACCAGATTAACTTCCACACTGTGGGCTATTTTGGTCTTCTCTTTAATGGTCAGCAGGGGAAAGAAAAGTCATTCAACTGGAGAACACCTCTTTCCTGTGTCAGGCAATCCCCATGGAATGTTTATCATGGATGTCACTAGCAGGACAGAAAATGCCATGTCATTTTACCCTGTGAATGGCTGATCTTTGGCAGCTGCAGGTATCTTATTCCAAGATCTGTTACCAAACATGTTTATTTTACTTTTGAAAATAGGAAAACTGGACTTTCGATAACTAAGTTGATGTAGCAGCTATTTCCTGCTTCCACTGGTTGATTAGGTCTAAGTCATTTCAGTATCTCCTGGTTCAATCTGGTCACATCTGTTATTGAATCCAGTGCCTTAACTAGAGTTTGGTAGTTCACAGAGGATGGAGCATCTGTGATGTCTTTTGGAGATGGTTAAAAAAGGCAGTAAAGAGACTTAAGTATCATTCATATGGGAATGGCTGAGAGAACAGGACTGCTCAGCCTGCAGAGGAGAAGGCTCAGTATAAACACCCAGTGCAAAGGAATGAAGGAGGAGGAGGAGCCAGGCACTTCTCAGTAACATCCACTAAGAGGAGCAAAAGGCAGTGACCAAAAACTACAAAACATGGGGAAAAAAAATTTAAGACAAACAAAAACATTAAACCATGAAATTCAATTCAAACACAGGAAGGCAGGTTTGTACTGTGATGGTGGTTAAACGCTGAAACATGTGGCCCAGAGAACTTAATTGTGCAGTCAGGATTTGACTGAGTCCCAGAAAACCTGCTCTAAGCTGACCCTGATTGAACAGGTAGTTCCTTCCAACCTAAATGACTCTGCAAAACAAAACAGAGAAGTCTATGGGTGTCACATCACACAATTCACTGGGAGTACACCAAGCTGATGCTGAACATGTATGAATACCTGCCCCACCACCACTGAGGGCAAGGCATTGCCCTGCTGCACTTCAGGGCCATGTCCCCTTCCAAACAGGTCAGCTCACAGTTGCCAAGCACAGCAACTTTGCACCAGCCTGTAATTAAGAAGACAGGGAGAGGGTTTTTTACCTGTCTAAAGCGTAGTCATTTCCAAAAACTCAGTAAAAGCAGCCTACAGCAGCCTTTTCATGCAGAAATGACTGAGGCTGCCTATCCTTCTCCCATGAGCTGGATGAAACCTCCCAGACAGAGCCAGCAGGACGCAGAATGAGAGTGAACAGCTCTACAGCCTCGTGGCTCACACAACTACAACAGCAGCCTGGTCTGCATTCCTTTTTAAATACTTTATATGCTAACATATATGCTTTATAATACTTTATATGCTAACAGCCCATAAAAGAGAAAAAAAAATAACTCTGGCTTGATTGATATGTTCTGTAAGCTACAGGGTTCTCTTCTGAAGGACAAACCAGAGTTTACAAGCAACACTTAAACATGATTTCAACTTTTACACATTATACACTGCATGGTTCATAGCACTATTATAAGGTCTGATCTTCCATGCTGCTCCAATACTAAGAAGGTTGAAGAGCTGCCAGAAGGTATTTAAAGATGTATTCAGGTGTCAAAAGGGGTTTAAAGTAATTTTTAAAATCTGTCTGGCAGCAACTAAATCTGTCAATTAATTTTCATCTTCCTTTTTCCTTTTAGAAATAGTTTCCTATATTTGATATATTTTGACCCATTTATTATTTTAAGCTGTAGCTTTTTTGCAAAACAGATTAGTGTTTAAAGACTACATGGAAGTAAAGTTATGAAATGCAATGACTGCAAATGAGCAACGACATATTTAATATTCATTTAATTTCCAATGCTTTTTTAACACCTTGGAGGATGTATAATAATGTTACTATATTTCATATATGTCTAGTACCATTTTCCTCAGTTAAAACTACAGGTTCAACTTATCATTTTTTTTAATATATTAATATTCAATTATAATATGAAACAAAGAAAATATGTGGTTAAGTAAGCCAGAAGGGAAAAGTGAAAAACTACCTTTTTGACTTCTCACTAAGTGTCAATTACTGTTAATTACCTGTCTGTTTGTAATTTTGTGGACAAATTTTGTCTTTTTTGGCACTCAAAGGTAGGTTTGCCAAAAAAATTTACAAAATTTACCTATTTGCAAAATGGAGGAGTCATAAAAGAATAGTTTATGAAATAGTGAAAGGCATAATAAGCTTGGTTTTAATGTGCTATTTCCTTTTATCAATTACTTGTGCCTAACCCACATACTTAACTACATAAAGAAGAAAAAAAATAGGTAATAAAATTAGGTAGCTAAGTCAAATGATATGTTCATACAGCTGTGCCTTATGTTAAAAAAAAAAAAGTCCAACAACAAAAATTCTCACACCTTATCTTATGATTCTCCTAAATTAAGCTGCCAAAATGCTTTGATATAACTGGTTGCCATAAGATGGAGAGCTCACCTGGTCATGGAACTGATGAGCAATGGGATAATTGTTAAGCTTACTGGGATTCCAGTTGCCCAATGACCAGCAGCTGTTCCATCTTGCACTGAAAGGCTAAAAATATCAGAACTCTTAAATGGAGTGGCAGAATATACTCAAGTTATGGTCTCACTGGTGTTTTTCCATGGGTTTAAAGGTTAGCATAGGAAGCACGAATAAGGAAGCTCTTCTCTGGGACATGGTCTAATGAAAATTCTCTGCTGTGTTGCTGTGGCACAAAACCATTATTTCATGCCTACAAGATTTCAGCCTTTGATTTCTCTGATTCATTGTTGAAGTTCTCATCTTTTTCACAGTAGGAAAGTCACAGTGCATGGCCATTCACACATTTTATTCACAGGGAAAGGACTGAATACACAAAAATATAATAAATAAGAATACAACAGCGTTCACCTTGGGGAGCTCAATTTAAAAATGTTCTGGCCTGTAGCAATGCTATAAATAAAAGCTGGAAATGGACAAATTAAGTAAATTAACTTTTATGTAGAGAAATCCTACTGAATTTCTAGTGCATAGCTCTAAGTGACCTGGCTCACTTCTATTTTTGGAAAAAAAAAAAAAAAATCAACAGCAAAACCACCATAAAAATTCAGTTGCCCACATGTGCAAATGGCATTGCCAATGCTGATTATTCCAAAATTACTGAACTGGTTTTCCTTAAAATCATTTAATTCTATATGGTTTGGTCCTACAGGGGAAGGTTTGCAAAGACACGGTTACAATTCAGGTGGTAAACAGCATTTGGATCTTTGAAATTATCCTTTAGGAACTATACCCAGTTTGTAGAGGGTTTTTTTCCCCCCCTTATATGTATACCACCACTACAGAATTAAGTGATCATATGGGGAACACAACTCCTGGATGGAGAGTAGAATCTGTCAGTGGGTGCAGTCTGACACAAGATCACCACACCTCCATCCCTGCCTTCTAAAGGGGATTATTCCAACCTGCAGTCACTGTGGTGTGACAGTTTATTTGGTTCCATTCAAAACCTACTGTAAGTAGAGTTCAAAAAACCAAAACAAACCACACACACATAGAACATACACCCCAAAACCCCAATTCTTCCTTAAGCAAGCCATACTGTCCAGGCAGAAGGACAGCAGAGGGCAGCTGGAAATTGCAGCAAGCAATGGCTTTAACAGTTCTAGTGAAACCTTCTCTGGTTTACAATACCTCATCTAGGGTCATGTTTATCTGTGACTGAACAGAAGCATATTTAAATTAATTCTGTTGTGCTTTAACTCCACCCAGCATCCAAGTAACACACTTGGGCTTGCTCATCCTCCCACCAGCAGGATCCCAGAGAGAGAATCAGAAGGGTAAAAGCCAGAAAATACATGGGTTGAGATAAAGACAGTTTAATAGGGAAAGCAAAAGCCATGCACACAAGTAAAGAAAAACAAGGAATTAATTCACTTCTTCCCATGGACAGGCAGCTGTTCAGCCATCTCCAGGAGAGCAGGGGCCCATCACATGCAATGGGAAGACACATCATCACTCCAAACATCCTCTGCTTTTTCCTTCTTCCCCCCACTTGATAACTGAGTGTGATGTCATATGGTCTGGAATATCCCTTTGGTCACTTGGGGTCACCTGTCCCAGCTGTGTCCCCTCCCAGCCTCCCCTGCACCAGCATGGCAGTGTGAGAAGCAGAAAAGGCCTTGGCTCTGTGTGAGCCCTGCTCAGCAACAACAAAACCATCTCTGTATTATCAACTCTGTGTTTGGCACAAATCCATAGCACAGCCCCATACCAGCCACTGTGAAGAAAATTAACTCTACCCTAGCCAAAACCAGCACAAATTCTTATTAAGCAAATCAAGTAAGAAAAATATTTCTTGAAGAAAGAATTGCAACAGATTCAGGCCTCAAGATGATGTAGGGAAATTTTACTTCAGTCTGTATTATGTTATCTTTCACATTTGAGAGCTGTGAAAGATATCAATTTTGTTACTCCTTGAATTTTTTCCATCAAAGATCACAGGGGGTTTTTTTGTTTTGGTTGGGTTTTTTGTTTGTTTTGTTTTGTTTGTTTGGGGTTTTTTAAGCAGAGCTTTCTATAGCTCTCTAGTTACTCATAGTCTTCAGCAGTGAGCTGAAGCAAGAGAACTGGAAAGACACAATACCACTCCTTCCTGTACTCTTTTGGGCTAAATTTTAATACTTTCCTTAAAAATAAAAAAAAATAAAAAAATAAAAAAAAAATCAAAGTACGGGTTTTGCTTTCCTTTTGTATAGTTTTGATTTCCCAATGCAAAAAGAGTAGATTCAGTATGTCCATGAAAATAAGAAAACATACCTGATACTTTAAGACCAGTTCAATTAACTCAATTCACTAGCTGTTAAGAAAATAACCAAGATTTAAGTTTCCAAAATATGATCATAAGAGAAGCTAAATAAAGAAGGATCTTTTTCCTGTTCTCTTAAACCACACCATCACATGAAACTCTAGCAAGCAGCACTTGGAGAAGGCGAGTCCTTGCACAAGGGATAAGGAAGCTGTAGACCTCCTCACTGGGGCATAGTGGGGGTACCAGGAGTTCACTGGGCTTAAAGGGTGTTTGGAGAGATGCACAGATGTGGAGAGGGGGGACTATAATTAACTAAAAAAAAACCACAAACATTATAAGTCATTATACCTTACACTGTTTATCAGCGTACTTTAACTTGAAATTTAAAAAATAGCCTATTTGTTTTGCTTTTATCTAACTGTTTAGACATTGCTCAAACTCACTCTACTGCCAGCCTTGTGATCTTCTCAGAAAGGTAGGTACTTAGACAGCTCAATCTCAAGACATAAAAAGTATCCTAGTTGTTATGCCATAAGAAATCTTGGACCAGTTTCTCCCAGGCAGTGGGAAGCCAAGTGATATGGAAAACTGTACTCCAAAAATTGGTGAAGCCATGTAAAAATTCCACATCTCCACTAAGTTAATCTTTGTGGAATCTTGAAATATCATCTATTTACTAAAATACTCTATCATTGAGTGAAGCAAACTATGGATCAGCCCTTTCAACCTTGTCTTAGGGGCAGAGGAAGACTGCAATAAGTTAAAAATTCCTTCCTGTACTTCTAAACTCTCAGAACCAGCTAATTAAATCTTTTAAAGATCCCCTAATGTGGGCACTCAATCCTCCCCTTGGAGGGCTGTTGTTATTATGCATATTCAGACATTTAAGGAACAAGGAGTTCACCTTAAATGCATTAGGGGGTTAATTAGGTTTTCAGTAAGCTCTTCTCTAATTCCTCCTACATGCATAACATTTAAACTGGATCGTTGGGGGATGGCTGGCAGCTGCGAACATGCATCATGACAACTACAAGTAATATCGGCAGTAGAGTGATTTGCAGTTAAGGTCACTTAAAGAAAACCATCTATTCTTCATTATTCAGTCACATGCAATGCATGTGGCCTCAGAAAGAGTTACTTAATGAGGATGGTCCAAGTATGCTTCTACCAACAATTTTATTTTTTTATATTTTGGTGGGGGGGTTGGGGGGTGTCTCACTTTGTTGAACAGTTTTATCATTTGAATTTGATCCTTCTGGAGGATTTTTTTTCCATTCCACAATCAATATAGTTCAAAAATTAGGCTCTGAAAAGCTTTCTGCCATGAGTGTCCTGATAGATCTAGAAAAACACATCACAGATCAGTCTTGGATGTCAAATTTTTTTAAAATATCACTTCATATTTTTTAAAAATAACACTGCCCCAGAAGAGCACTTTCCTCCTGCTGTCAACGTAGTAGCTTTCCCAGATCACTAGCACTGTCCCATTGATTCTTTTCCAGGAGAAGTGGTAAGAAAACAACATTGGGTTTTGCCATTAGTTACTCATAATAATGTAAAGAGCATTAAAACAGCATTAAATATGATGCTCGTGCATCATGATTCTGAAATGAGATGAAGAGGAAATGTTATATTTTTTAAATACTAAGCAGCTCTTCCACCTGTGCCTCAGTACTAGTGTTATTCCTCTGTTTTAGACACAGAGAGAGAATAGGATCCAGTTCCTCTTTATTTTGCCCTGAGAATGCAAATGCTTACAGATCCAAGTAAGTTAGTGCATGTATTGTAAGCTTGGTCATATATATATATAAATGTTTGCAGGATCATGCCTTAGCATATAGATTAGTACCTAATATTATTTGCCCTTAGTCATGGCACAACATGCCATGTGTGCAGCTTTATTTTGGTAACGCACTGTGTCAGATTCCCAAGGCGTGGAGTTGCATCAAGGCAGATGGGAGGAAAAAAAAAATTAACTATTCTCTCTCATGCAAGTGTTATGATAACAGTAATATTCTGAAAATAAGGTATTAAAATAAGAAGCATTGTTATACAAGTTATTAAAATGCAATTGATACTTACTTGAAACTCAACATAATACCTAAATTCATTGTCGTTCTTTTAAATTAATATCTGATAAAAGAATGTAATCACAGTGCAACCATGAGGAAAACAAAAGAGCCTATTGACTTGATAAAAGTATAGAGCTGTTAGAAAATGAGATGTGTTAAATTTCATATTTCTGAGACAACAATATGTTTTGTTAAACAGCAAAGTTCTTTCATTTAAATAATTGAATGTTAAAAGAACAAAAGCTACTACTGTAGTGCAATGGGTTATCTAATCACCTAATCAGCTTCCCACAGCATGCTCAATACACTTTTATTAAAGTTGGTCGTGCCTTGAAAATAAGCCTGCAGGTACTTCCAGAGCAGTTCTTATAGCTGGTGTCATCTGTAACACTTCAGTGTTACAACAGCAGTCTGTTTTGTCTGGATGGTATGTATGTGTCTTGTTTCCAAAGACATTTTTATGACAAACCATCTTGGCATCAGAAAAACTTTAAATTAAAACAGAAATTGTTTTTACAAGTAGCTATCCTCTGGATTTATCAAACATTTCCTAAGATCTTCCTTTTTCTTTTTATACCCCAGTGACTCATGATTTTTTTTGTTTGTTTCAAAGGGCAGCTTTCAATCTGAAGTAGTAAGAACAACCTCTACACACAGAAGGAATTCTTTTTTGGATATCTTTTTTGGCTATACTCTTTTGCTATACTCTTCAAAAGGACATAGATTTGAATTTTACAATAAATACAGGAATTTAGATTAAATTTTCCATACTGTGGAGGATGACTATGGAATACTGGCCACTGTACTTCAAGAAAGCTTCTTTTTCTTCGCTGACTTTACAGCACAACCCAGGCTCATGTACCTGCAGAACCAGAAGACTTTAAACTCAGGAAACACAAAGTATAGCAATAAAGAAATTTATTGAATCATCTTGACATGGCACTTGAGATTTCATTCTTGCAGTTGGAGCAAGAAGCATCATGCAAGAAACTAGGTACCCACATGCAAAGAATTTTCTCCACAGAACTTGGAAAGTGAAAGCTGGGGAAGACCATGAAAAAAAAAGCACATTATAAAGGCTCAAGTTGAAGCAGCAGCAGCATAGGACTGTCTTTACAGAAAAATACTTTAGAATGGAATGGGTTGAGCCTGTGGCTTAAATCCCCTTGAAAAGAATGTAGATCTAAGCTGGTATAATACTTTGTCATGGGACTGAGTACAACACAGCCAAAATAACCCTCACAAAAAGGCTTAGTGAGCATGAAGGTGAAACGATTATATGAAAAGATAGCTGCATATTATTAAAGATGGGAATTATATATATTGTATATGTTATATGGGAATCATTTACACACAGGAATGCATATACAAGTATGGTCATTGTCTTAATTGCACTGGAATAGGTGTAAAGTGGAGTAATCTAGTTTGGAAAAGAGAGCATATACTGTATGATTGTTTGAAACCACTATCACAGACAGTAAGAAACAAAGGCACAGCTGCCCTTATGCAGAGGAATGAACAGAATCTTACTTCTATTTACCCTTTTTCAAGTTCCATAAACAGACATTTGTTACCACTTTCAAACAGGGACAGTCACATTTGTTTCTATGTTTTCTATTACAATGTAATTCTCTATCCGATTTTTCACCCTTTTCCTTCTCGGCTCTGGGACTTCTCAGTACACAGCACACAAACAATCCAGTGTCTATACCCTTCATTTGAAAAACGTACAATTAGACCATTCTTGTCTTAAACTACATTTGTGGGACTGAGGCTTGATCCTACTGCGCAAGCAGACATTTGGTTATGAATATGAAACGTTTCTGTCATGCTTCAGGCAACCACATCTTGGGCCAGTCTGGGTTTGAGAACTCTAGGTAAGGTCCAGGGCACCCCTGCAGACTGCAGCACACCTGAGTTAGATGTTAATGCACTGAACAGCAAACCTTGTCTGGGAAGGCTCTACAAGGTGAGTGATTAAAGCAGAGCGTGAGGAAAAACATCTCGCACATATGGGAAGACTAACCCACAGGTCACATTCACAGAAAGGTTAGCAGAGACAGATGCACACTCAAAACACTTTGCTTTCTAGCCCAGTAATATAATTAGCTTTTACTGCAGCTCAGTAATGTGGAGATATGGTCAGGTGTCGAGCTCAACATCTCCTGCTTTTACTTATTGACTCCTTTTTAGTCCATAATTTAACATCTTGATTACAAGTTGTCAACTTCAAATAATCAGCCTTCAATTTTTTTTTGTAATTATTTTGAAAGCATGAGTTTTAAATATTAGTATGCAGATAAGTAATATGTTTAAAAATTATGTTAATAAAAATTATCAGTTTCTCCAAGTAATTTGCAATCATGCCACACTTACTGCATGTGGACTGTAATGGAAATGTGTACAGGAATATTTTCTCATCCTCATCATTAAAGAGTTCAGTTATTGGTCTGCAGCATGTCACATGGTTAAATTATTTCTCCTAAATTTTAGAGTCACAGTTTTAAAAACGTTTTAAGATATTTCCATCTTCATTCAAAGGAAATCAACAGATTATCACACAGAGGAGCTGCTTGTGTTACTCCCTTTGGATTGCCTCAGTCCCTCTCATTCATATATTTATTCAGGCCAAAAGCATTTCTAAAATGTTATATATTAAGAGAGACACGTGTCACACACTTCAGAGGGATTTGAGGCTGGTATTTCAAGTGTGTGTTTTGACTTCTAAAGGGTATAAAACTTTATGTATTAAACATTAGAGATGGAGTAGAACTTGAAAGTTTGAACTGTCTCAAAGCTCTTGACTTTTCAAGATTCTGACATCAATTTCTGATAGGTTAGTAACTCTCTCCAACTCAGAAGACGTAAACTAGGGTTTTGTATGAGGTACAAACTTTATATATTTAATTTTACCATCGTGGAAGGTTCAACATGCCTATTTTTTTTCCTTGCTCTTTTTGCTTTCCTTCTGACTTCTTTCCTTTTAAAATAATTATAATGTCTCCACTGGAAATGAGAACAAGACTTTAATGACATAAGCTATTGTTAGCTCTTTTTCTTTTTCTTTTTTTTTTAAGGCATTTTGCACATTGAACAAGTAGAGGCTCAGCTTAGCTTCCTACTGAGAGGTTTTTCTCTTCAAGTATTAATAAAACCACTGTATTTATAATTAGATGTGTAGTCTATAATGAAGAAATAATACAGACATCCCAGACCGCATTAACGGTGCATATGATAGGGTAGGATATAAATTAGAAAGACTGACACACCAGCAAAGGGGTGATTAGGTTTGGTTTGTTACACATCTTCAGTGGTTTTCATCATCCTTCTCTAAGCAGGGTTAGGAAGAGATAGTTGAGACATCATATTTATTTTGTGTCTTTTAAATATTAAGGATAGCTTAATAAAACTCCATTCGCCTCAGACTTGGGCTACATATTGTGGTACATCATTAACACTTAAATAGCTTCATCCTAAAAGCAAAAGCTGAAGGCTTGTGCAAAGAACCTGTTAACTTATATTTTTATACTGATTAGAAGAGTTTTAATGAACCATCACTGTAGTTTAGTGTGGTAAAATATCCCTCTTTTGTTGAATTTAATTGTTTTTAAATATCAGTCACTTACTGTCTCTTTGACTCCTCCCTACAGTAACAAAGCCCCTATCCTTCAGACTCTTATTTTCCCATTCTTTTGATGACTTCACATAATTATTTTCTATGAAGTTAAAGAAAAGCTTCCACCACTGTTAAGACTTTTAAAAGCCATAAAAAAACATAACAGGGTTTTTTGTTTTGTTTTTTTTTCAGCCATAAAAAGAATTATAATGCAAATATAGATTGATCTACTTGTAGATTGGAAGAATGCTATTATATTCCATGAATATGTCTTAGATTTTGGAAGAGCTGATAGTCTTGGCACAGTTTCTGTTAAAAACAATTGACTAAAAGTGAATAATTTTTTTGTCACATTTCTCCTCTTGCTTACCCTAAAGGCTTTAAATTAAAATACCAAAAAATATATTTGCCTTCAGTTTGCTTCAAATTCATTTGCATATTAAAATAATTAATTTTGGATGAGTCAAAAAATAACACCTGCACTTCTACTTTATTCAGAATTTTAAATATGGTAGCTACTTTGTCCAAAGTAAGACTCAAATTGGGAAATTATTTCCATTAAACAGCAAAAAAAAAAAAATATTTCTCCCTAGGATACAAATCTATAGCTTTAGGATAATCAATTTCATACGAACTATGACTTAGTGGGTACTGAAAATAATGGCATCACATTTCAAATATTGAAGGTTGTGTAACAACATTGGACAAGAAAATTTTGATTCTTTTAAGATATTATTTTTAATTTGAAAATTAGTTTAAACATATTAAAATGTGGAATGAAACATTTCACTATCTTTTTTCCATTAAAAAAATTATCTGTCAAATCAAAAAAAGTGTGCTTGTAAATATTTTTATTACTATCTACAGAAAGAAACACTTCAAAAACCTGGTTCTGGATAAAAGCCCTGGTTACTTTCCAGCTCAGCTTCACGGCTGAAAAACTTCCATCTGTGAGCTGAAAAGGACTTATAAAAAAAAAGTGAGTAACCTCTGTGTACCTTTAGGTTAAAACCCCCCACATTATTAATGTATGGATTCTTATATATAACCTTTCCCCGATGAAAAGCAGTTAAGAAAAAAAAGGTAGAGAACTTCAAAATCCAATTGTGTCCGTGCAAAACAGTAAAATTGTAAAGTTTTACATTAGTTTCTAAAAGCTTTGCTGGACTTCCTACTCTCTCCTAGCATTTCTGCATCAGTCGATGTAAACCAATCTCTTAATTTCCACATTATATCAAAACTGTTGTTTGTTCAAGATTTTGTGGAGGAAAGTAAATTTCACATTACTGTGTTTTCCCACAGTTTATAGATGTCAGCACGGAAAGAAATTTAATGCAGAGCTGCTGTGTGGCTCTAGTCCAGTATTTCTATTGATACAATTTCATACAGTATTGTCAGAAGGAAAAAGACTTCACCTTAGAAGCTCTAAGTAAGGAATAATCTTAAATAAGCAGAATTTATTGATGTGTCTGCACTGCTCTGCAAGATGACATTACAAGAGCAATTTAGGGCTTCATTATTAACTCTTTAGACTGATACTGTGTAAGAATAGACTGCACACACTCTTCAACTCACTGCTATGGAATCAGTGAGGTTCACACCAGTGTCCCCATCCAGCCTTCATTCCACAATTTTGATACAAATAACCCTATTAACCCCAGTGAAAACTTCAAAATCCACATGATAGACTTCTGAAGCATCTTAACTTCCCAGAACTGAGGAGTAAAGATCTCCTGTGTGTTTTGGGTACCTTCACATGCATCTGTACCCTTCTCATTCCCCTTCTAATGAAATACACAGATGCATGGGCATGGACTACATGGCAATTTTTTTCCTGGATTGAGACCAACTTTTTGGACAGACTGTCCAAAAAGTGCTGGACCCAAAATGAAAGTAGAAAGAAGAACAAATATGTAGTAAGTGAATTTAGAGTCCAACCAGCATACCAAACTATGCAAAGCAGGTGTTATAAGTATTATGAGAATAAAGACTTTATGTTCATTAAAACAAGAACAACAACCACAACAAAAAACGAAACAAAATAAACACACACAAACACCAAAAGAAAGCACAAAAAAACCCACTAAAACATGAAGATCACACTACTCAGAAAAATATGAAAGGAATTCCAGCACTTTTTTTTCCCCTACAATAACTCCAATCTCATTTAAAGTAGCCCACTGACAAATTTCAAAATAAATAAATCCAGGAACGTTTAGAAGAGAGAAGCAAAAAAAAAAAAAACACAAAAAACAAAACCCAACGATGTGGAGGGGGAAAAAAGCCCCCAGGATATCTGAAGACAGATGAAGAGAACAAGGTGTGTTTATTTTAGCCAAAAAAAAGACCACGTGTAAATGTGAATGTCTACAGACACAAAAGGGGTGATACACAGAAGAAAAGGATCAATTATTCTCATTAGCTAAAAACAACAGAAGAGGCTGTAGTGGGCTTAGCTGCAGGTGGCATATTTTAAGTTAAACATTTGGAAAAAATCAGTATGTCTAAGAACTGATAAGCAGGGTCGTTGAAAAGCTGTGGTTTAGGCTTAACTTGACACCCATCTACTGAGACTGGTTTGCAAATCGTTAAATGTTTTGGAAGGAAGATTGACCGAGATGGCCCAGTAAACATGCCCTCCAAACAGTGTGAACTTACTTTGCTGTTTGCAGTATCAATAGTTGCTTTAAGAGAGGAGATGGAAATTGAGGGGAGGTTAATATTAAGAAAAGAAACAAATGGTAGTAAGAGGTAGAATTAGTATGGATCAAATAAAAATTTCCAGCAATTCAGTTTAAGAGAAGATTTTTTTCTTCTGAATCTGTAACAGATCAAATGTATAAAATAGAGAGTTCCAGCATCCACATGGCACCCAAGTATAGTTTATCAGTCACAGTATTAAAAAAATTATAAACTATTCTCAGCTTTCAAATTATTACAAAGCTATATTACTAGAATCAGAAACCCTGCCAACATCAGAAGTACTTAATCAAACCCAGGCTCCTTATCTGTACTTAATACAGCAAATTATTAGACAATTAGAAGGTTTCCTTGCTGGACATGTTTTAAGTTCTTGGCTTTCCTCGTCAGGGGCACCTACATTAGAAATTGTTTGCTTTTTTTTTAACAAATGTTTTAAGTAAATTAGAAAGAATGAAGAATATGCTGATAGTGACTTGCAGCTTCAAGTAGCTACTCTAGAAACTTACTTTTATTTCAGTGGTTACATGAACCATATATTAAGTATAATTATATTTGTCTGCATTAGAAGCCATCCATCAGCTGCCATAGATGGATAACAGTCTACATATATTCTCCAGCACTTGCCCAGCTATAAAGGGGAGAAGAATTGTCATCTAATTCATGGGTCATATTTTTCACCCCAGCAACATAAAGAAGACTCTCAAACTGTAAAGGCAGTACTAAAATCAAATAAACACACATTACATGAGACAGGGTAAAAATCTCACAGCTCTCCTACTGATTTTGTGTAGGGTATATAAGTGCTCCTATCTGTTAGAAATGTCTTTGAAAAACCTAGAAGAAAATGTTCAACTGTTGTTAGTAAAACTTGAAGCCTTAATTCAGGCCTTAAGCTGTTTTCTGCTGTTTTCAATATGCCAATTATACTTTTCTGAGAAACTGGATGATACAGTGCTGCACACCAGGGAGACAGCCAGCAGGCAAATTGCAATGGGGATCCAAAGTTTGCTAAATGAACCTTAGCAGTGGCAAGTTAGTCTTCTAAATTCTTTTTCTCACTCTGCAGTAAGGCAGGCACATGAGGATAGCTTCTCTAAAAGGCAGCAAGAATGGCATTGTGAAAACCAGAAACACTTTAGTAAATAAATATATATTAAGTACAGATGAAAAGGACAACTTACTGTCGGGAATTTATTACCCTGTAATGGTAAGGAAAAAAGTCTGGACCTTAAGACATCTGTTGTCCTCTTTTTTTTTTTTTCTTCCTACCCACCCTTGTTTTAAAGTCATCAGGACTGATAATGTAGTTGCATATGTAAAGAGAAAAAACACAAGTAGTTACTCATGAGGACTCATTTTCCATTCAAGGTGCCTTACACCAAAAGAATGCATGTGCAATTACTTTTGTTTGTAGGTATACTCACAAGTAGGTTGGACACTCACAAATTGTTACATATGTATGTAGGCATATTTAAAGAAATACTTCAGTGGAATACATTTGTCACTAACAACAGCAACAAAACAGTCAAAATAATGTTATTTGGACATGGAATGACTGAAACTGCTTCATACAACTGCCTTGCTTTCCTCCTTCTGTTGCTCTAATCAACATTCATCTTTTCCCCCCCTTTTCTGCTTTATTTCTCCTGCAGCTCACTACCACTATTCCACCACCCAGGCACCTCACATGAAGAAAGACGAGTAGGGAACTTACACTGCACCTTCCCGTTCCTTTGCCCTCAAGTACAACTTATGCCCCCCTCCTCTCAGCTCTTGCTTCAGTTATTTGCACAGCACTTCTCGAACAGGTTTTCCTTTGTTAAAAGCTCTGGCGGTGGTTCACGTAACAAGCAAGAGGAAACTGGCTGTGTGAAGCAACATAGTAGCACCACCCTACCTCTTAAAGGTGACAGGTCTCTTGCACCTTCATCTATGTTCAAGACAGAACTTTAAAAAAGGGCTGTTTGTGCCCTGATGAGAACAGTGATTACAATCAGCATATAGTGATATATCATGATGAGAAGATACAATGTGCCATTATTAAAGATGAGTCAACACCTTGGTTGCCTCTCCACCTCCAATTCCCAGCAAGGCTAGGATGCCTAGAATGAATCTTCCCTAGTTCAGGATTTTGTCTCAAATTTATTCATCAGTTTGACATTCACACACCTCTGCTGATCCAAAGAAACAGAAAATAGATAATCTCTAAATTCTTAAACTTCTCTCCTTGTTAGTTAGGAAACTGATATTATAAAATAAGTACAAGAAGTTTTCGTCAACAAAAGAAAATATTAAGGGGCTGACTATATTTGTCTTCTGAGGTGCCATTGAAGCTCCCCCTGACAAATAGGTTGTTTATAGATAATTAGTCATTTGACAGATACTTTTATAAGTAACCAGTAAACCTGTACTGTAATTGCTCATCCATAATAGTTTGTTATGTCTGGGGTGAGCAAAACAGATGAAGCAAGGAGTATTGTAAACTGAAAACAAAGGTATACTTTATCCTTATAATGCATACTACACATTTAGAAGACTTGATCTGTAATTAATCATGGCAGTAATGAAAGTATAGTAAGTAACAGAGTGACAGTAGGTGGAATGCACAGTAAGTGTCTTGTTAGTAAGATATTTTTATACAGCATAATGAAGAAAAAAAACCACGTACACATTCTAAACATGAAGCAGAACTAAGTTCAGCACCTGCTTCAAAGGAATGTATTTTCTAAATGCTGGCATTATGGAAACACACAAATACAATGTGTGAATGGACACGGTCAGTTTTCCCCACACACAAACCAATGAAGCTACAGATATCCATGTTGAGGAGGTCAAATTTACAACCAACGTGTAAACAGCAGTGTTGAGATTTAGACACAGTAGATATACCTGGCTATAAGTTTTTCTTGGAAGAAGTTGGATATGGGTTTGATACACATTAATTAGCACTAGAACGCACAAGTCTATGCACCAGAAGCCCATTTTTTCTTTAAAATTCCTTTACTGCGTATATTGAAGGAGTACAGCAGCACTTCTCAATACAGAATTTCAACTGTGTCAGCCCTGAAGAGCTAAGGAGACCCAAATAATCAGCTTTCTATCTTCATCCAAGTATGAGAGCAACTCAGAATGCATCACATTATTCTGTAAGATGTTCCAAGGATAATTTTATCCATCAGAAGTGTACTACTTGAGTAACAAAACCAAACAGTTCTTCAGGCTTCAAGTTTCTCTCATTTTATCTTACTGCATCTTTAGAGAAAAGACACTGTCAAATAGCATTCATATTCCCATAAAAAATATCTTTGAGAAGGCCATTTTTAGCCCTTTAGATATTTTTATAGCTTCTCTTTCCAAATTCTCTTCAATTCTCTACAATTTCAGTGAACTGTAGTCCCTGATATAATGCAACATACTAACTGTGGTCTCACTGGTGCTTCTTCCTACTCATATACTTGTTTATTTTATTTTCTCCCCTACTTGTCAAAACTACAAACACAAGTTACTAGAGTGGGGCCAGCTTACGTAGAATGCTGGTCTAACTGAGGTACACTTGAAAAATTACATGAAAGAGGCTTTAGACCACTAAGAAATTACAAGTCTTCCATTCTCTCTACAAGCTTTCTGTCTTCTCTGCACAAGACCATGCCCACAGTTGGATATGCAGTTTAGTTTCATGATTACACCTGCAAACAGGTACTTCTGGAGTTATTTTCCACAGAACCTCCCTGACACCAGCTAACAGCCTCTCCTTTGTGACCACAGAGGAGAAAAGAAACTTCTTCACACACTTTCAAACTCTTGGTAGACTGTTTAATACTGACTTACAAGTCAGCTGTGTTTTAATACAAACATTGTTGAATAGCATTGCACAACTAACTCAGAAATACACTGGAACTAGTGTCAATGAAGACCTGGGTAAGACCATGTGGTCTGTGGTGTGTGCATTTTATGTTTGCATAATATTGAGCAGTGTTTGATAGGTGCTGGTCAGGGCCCAGCACAGCGTGGGAAGTTGTGCCTCTTCAGACTAGCCATGGAATACTTTTTATTTTCAAACATTTTTCACTTAATCAGGATCCTACAATTGTTTGGGAGTGAAGCTTCAGGCTTTTGGAGGTGAGAAGTTCTCTAGGTACCTGTCCATATTCACCTGCTCACCATGTGAGCCATAGTCCTGTGCAGTCTGGTCTCAAATTGCTTGTTAACCTTAGGAATATCACTTCGTTTTTGTCTAAAGTGTCAAGAGTAGTATTTTACCCAACATGGTTCCAGATAGTGAGGAGTTACGATAACAAGGGAGAAAACTTCACAGAAGGTAGCAAAGGTGTCATTCTGTATTTCCTACAAAAAAAAACCTCTAAGAGAAAGAATTGTTTCCAATTTGTTAATTGTTTCCATGAGATGGTTCTGTAACTACAGGAATGGCTTCCGTACAGAGCCCAAAGCACCAGATTAAGCTTAAGGTCTGTATTTTAATAACAAATCTCCCAAGCAAAACATTGCTAATCATTATAGAGCACAGCAAACTGCAAAAACCAACAGCAGTCTTTAACATGTACAGCAAAATACCCAAGAATAGTGCAGATCAGATAAACTAATATCGAGAGCAGATGAATCAATATTGTGACCTGAAACTGTTAACAGATACAAATCCCTTTTAATACGCTCTGGTCAATTTGTTATTATCTCAAACCCTTCAAGCTGAGGGCCAAAAAAGGACTGTCATGGTTTAACCTGAGACCCACACAGCCACTTGCTGACTCCTCTGCCCTCAGAAGGATTGGGTTTCAGGGGTTGAAGAGAGGATTTGGAAGAGTAAAAGTGAGAAAACTAATGGTTTGAGATAATAACAGCATAATAATTGAAATAAATTGTAATGAAAAGGAAAGTAAGACAAGTGATGCAAATAAACAACTGCCCACCACTGACCATCTGATGCTGAGTCAGCCCTCAAGCAGCAGCCACTGTAACCAACCTTCCCCTTGTTTTAAGTGCTGAATATGACACCATATGGTCTTGAACATCCCTTGGGTCAGCTGCCCCATCTGTGTCCCCTTCCCAATGTCCTATGCCCCCCCAGCCTTCTCAATGGTGGGGTGAGGCAAGAAGCAGAAAACACCTTGACTCCTGTGTAAGCCCTGCTCAGCAATAACAAAAACATCCCTTTATTATTTGTGCTTTCCAGCACAAACCCAAAACATAGCACCGTACCAGCCACTGTGAAGAAAATTAACTATACCCCAGACAAAATGAGCACAATTTCATACTCTGATTCTTTATTAACATAATGAAAAGTGACATATTGAAAATGTCAAAGAAGAATTGTTTTATACACAAGGTAAAAGTATGTAATTAATATGCAGGTCAATTGCTCTGTAAGAAAACACATAGATATTTCTTTCAGCCTTTTGTAGCCACCTTGCTCAAATTATATCATCATTCTGCATTATGATAGACTATACTGTTTCAACACGGCTAGTGGGCAATCCAAAAGATCTCACTTTGTCCTCACTTACACCTGTGGGTATAAGTGTCTGACACAGCAAAGGTAGCATGACCCCTATTCTTCCATAATGCTGTCAGGAACAACACTAAGTAGATGAGAAATGTCTTTCAAAATTGAGAACCTGACTCTAGGATTCTGTTTCTTTTTCATGGTCACTTCCCATTTCTCAAGGAGATGGTTATTACAGCAGGACTACACCATATCTTTACCAATAACCATCAAAGTTCACTAAAAGAAGAAAAATCATTGTGGATTAAAAGAGTGGAAGACACAGTGTAACCCTACCACTATTTTAGCCATGCCCTGACAACCCATTTGAGATTAATTTCCCGTAGATGTGCATTAACTGTGTATCCTCAGCTCTGTTTCTATTTCATTTTCTGATTGATCATCTACTGTCTGAATTGCAGAAGCACTGAGGGGAAAAAAAAAAAACAACACTAAACTGGGACACCACATTAATTACTGCATGTGAAGAACTCTGGAACTATACTGAAGTTGGCAAAAATGCCTATAAGTAAATTAAAAATTGCCTTACGAATAAGACATGAGAGATAAGTGAGTTTGAAGGCGCAGGTCAAGCACCCTCCTTGAGACAATATAACAAAGGAAAATTTTAATTATTTTTCCACGAAAAGAATATATGGTCCTTTGTCATCACAAGGGGCTGCTGAGGCAAGAGATAGCAGTGGCTTGCATTCCTATAAAAGTGTATCATAACACATACACATATGGAGCACGTTAAGGCTGTGCAGGCAGCCTCCATTTTAACAGCTCATAAATCTGGGGCCGTTGACTTTGTAACCCCAGGAATGTGCTTTTAACAACATAGCACGCGTATGGGCATGCAGGTTATTTATGTTATCTATAAGGAGGAAGTATATATGATCTCATGCTCCAACACAACCATTGTACTTGCAGACATTTACAAATGGTGAAACAATATGTAGTGTTTAACACAGACATGTTTAGAGCATTGCAGTGAATTTCTATACATGCATAGATGTGTATTTCCGTATGCACATGCATACTGGTAGATGTTTTTAAAATCAAGCCAGTAAACTGCATTTAGTAAGCTAATTGAAATTACATCAGTAGTCAAGCTGCAGTTACTAGAAATAAAATTTAAAAGTCAATATTTTCTGTTTCTTGAGTTATCCAGAACACTTTTCTTGATATGCTTTTAGGATCAGAGATATCTGGTTTTGTCAGATACATAAGTGACAATTTTATCTCAAAAACTGGGTTGTTGTTTTCTTAAAAAAAAAATCCTAGAAATTGAAGTTCACTACTCATAATGAATCACAAGATTTGATTTTATATCATCAGTCATCTAATTGTCATTTACCTGTTCAGTTCTCAGGCTATTTTTAAAATGTCAAACAGCAATAATGAGCAGGACCAGTGCTTCAGGGTACTAGGCAAAGCAGTTAAAGGTCAGTTTAGATTATAAGATTGTTCCACAATTTACCATATATTTGTACATACATATACACACACAGAGTTTATAAAAGTCATATGTTAGAACTTTAGAAAAGTCCTGAACTTCTTAAAGGAAATTTTCAGAGACTGAAAGAGACATTTTTTTCATAGGTAGGTTTGAATAATAAATACATAAATTCCTCTCCTTTTAAATTATACTACACAACACCATAGGGTAAATGACAAAGCACATAGTTTAATTTGAAGAGCTCAGAAGGAAAGCAGACTAACAGGCACCATGGCCACTCAAACTGCAGCTGAATCAGAGGAAAAACCCGTGACAGTAGCAGTCACCCCCAGACAGAGGAAATCCAAGACAAAATTAGTTGGTTTAGGGAGAGATGAAAAGGAAGTAGGGTCCTCACAACAGGAGAAAGAGGCAGGGCTCTTTTCAAAGCTCCCTGTCCCCGGGTGAGCTGCAAGATACGCAAAAAGATTTTCTCTGCCAGTCAAGTGAGTCCCTGGTGACCTGGCAGCTCCAGTGCTGGGATATCACAGCCCACAATAGGAAACCAGTTGCTAGTGAAGTCAAGCAACTGGCATTCCTGTCCCGGGATGTGGACATTGACAAAAGATTGGGAAGTGGACAGAAACAGGAGACTGTTCATGCAGTACCCCCGGGCCAGTCAGGACAAGATGTGGAAAATGTGCTCTACGCTGCAGCTGTGTAAAAAGGTCCTTCCTAAAGCCTCTGGCAAAAAGTACCCAGGGAGACTCAAATACAACCTCTGGGTTTCTAGAATTGGGAATATAAAGGATCCAAGACCTGCTACACTCCCAAAAAAGAGATATGGGCAGCTTATGAAGGGGTTTTGAACTGCTTCAGGCTGGATGTTCAAAGGCAAAGCCCCCTCCCCATACCATGCCACTGATGCTACGTGGAATAAGTGGATCATGCTGATCACACAGCAAGCTCAAACAGGAAACCCCAATGGTCCATGGATCTTGGAAGTCAGCAAAAACTGTCCCAAAGGTGAAGGTTTTGGACTATGATCATCACAAGAGGGGGAGAAGGTGACACATGCTGAGGAAGGCCCACCATATAACCAACTACCTGGGAACAAAAAGCCATATCGTGACTTCACTGATGCTCCTGCCATATTGTAGGGATAGACAGAAAATGGAGAGCTGTGGTATGGAGTCCTACATGGTGAGCTGAAGAAGCCATTGAGGGATAAGGTGGATCAATTCAGGTTGCAGAGCTGAAAGCAATCCAGCTGGCTTTGGATATCACTGAACAAGAGAAATGGTCAACACTCCACCTACCTCTACACTGACTCATGGACAGTAGCCAGTGTTCTGTGGGGGTGGCAAGAGGGATGGAAAAAGGCCAACTGGCAGCACAGAGGTAAACTTGTCTGGGCTGTTGAACTGTGGCAAGATGTCACAGCCCAGGTAGAGAAGTTGGCTGTAAAAGTACATCATGCAGATGCACATGTACCCAACAGTTACTGAAGAACATCTCAGCAATGAACAGGTGGGTCAAGCTGCCAAGATTAAAGTGTCTCAGGTGGATTTGGACTGGCAACATCAGGGGAATTATTTCTGGCTCTGTGGGCCCATGATGTGTCAGGCCATCAGGGAAGTGATGGAACATACAGACGGGCTCATGATCAATGGATAGATTTGACCAGGGACATCATCTCCCAGGTTATCCATAACTATGAAACATGCTGCAATCAAGCAGGCCAAATGGATAAAGCCTCTGTGGGATGGGGGATGATGGTCAAAATATAGATAGTCCTGCCTCAAGCAAAGGCGAATCCATCCATGCTATTGTTTTTGATCAAGGACCTGGGTGCTCTTGGTGGGTAATATGATGGGTACCTCAAGGGGATTTGATTTTGGGAGAGAACTGCCAGCAGTGTTGAATTGTCTGCTGTTGGTTGCCACTGTATGCCATAACTACCATAGACAATGAGTATGGACTGCTCCAGATACACCAGTTGTGAGCTCCTGATGTAGCTTGCAACCACCCAACAGATATCTAGGACTGATAGAATCCAGTCATGGACTAAAAACTCAGATGCAATGCCATTGACTACAGAAATGCTGTCTATGCTTGTGTATTTTGATATGTGAATAGTTAGAAGGTGCAGGATTTGGGCAAGTACATAACATAGAATAAGAGGTGGATAATGTCTTGGCGCCAGCCAGGACAGGGTTAATTTTTGCAGTAGCCAAGCAGGGCATGGCTAGGACCCAGAGGTGATTCTATACCACCTCACATAATTTTCTGAGGGCAGGGGAAGGTGCCCTTCTGCGTGGTGGAGGGAGAAGTCAAGTTTCCTGTTACATACATATACATATATATGGGTGTATATATACATATGCATGTATGTATGTATAGTAGCTGTAACTGTTTGGTTTCTTATTCCATTGCTGTTTCCAGTAAGTTATCATACCACCCTATGATCTTTTCCTTTAGTGCCTCCAATTCTCCTCTCCTGTCCTGAACCAGATGGAAGGGGAAGGGGGGAGAGAGCAAGGGGCACACGGTTTGGAGTGTAGCAGTGGGAACACTAAAGTGGGGAATACTGTTACTAAGCCACAACAGTTATTTAACCTGGTGCTATATTCTGTCTATACACAAGTATTGCACAAAAAATAAAATCACGGAACAAACATGCAAGAGAGAAGAAATCTTTTCTGAAATCTAACTCAATTTCAACACACTATGTTGTTACATCATTTAAAGGTTGTATTTAGCATGACACAATTTATGAATGACAGCTGACACACCCATTAAAAAAGAAAAAAAAAAGATGTTTTTCTTTATCTTTCTTTTGTTTGCTGGGTTGTTTTTTTTGTTTTGTGTTTTTGTTTTGTTTTTTTTTTAATGTGTTTCAGTTTCCCAAGCTAGAATAAAGTAAGTGGCAGCTTCTGCTACCTGCAGTGGTGGTGCTACATCACCAACAAAAAGCCATCACACTGCCTGACACTATTCATAACAAGGGTAGTCTGTGCTGAGAGGCCCTAGAGTGAATTAGAAGGTTTTGTCAGGACTGGATTAACCTACACTGACAACTGCATGTAGAAAGCTAGTAAAATGTCTGTTTATACATGGCTCAGCCACAGTCAGAGCCACATTGCTCAGACATTAGTTTTTGTAAATAATTAAACCTGTAAAAATTATTATCACCACAAGGTATTCAGTTTAGCATTCTTTCTGAAGTTGCGTACTATAATACTTTGCTGAAGTAAAAAGAGCTGAAAAAGCAAAGAAGCATACTATTCTCATCCACATTCCAAAAAAGCAATTAGATGTTCTGCTCACCCCAGATTTCCTGCACAAAGGCCATTCTTCATTTAAACTAACTTTAATAAATTATTATGAGGAAATACTACTACTCTTCTGAATAACAATAAATGAAAGCATTATGCTTCGGGGTAGACTATTTTTTTTGTTCTTGATAAATATGCAGCATTAGCAACTACAAAGTCATTACATGTTTTATTGTTTTTGAAAGCTAAGGATCGAATGCAGTCTCAAAATGACAAAGGAATCTGTAGGAAACCTTTCAAAGAGCAAAGGTAGTGTCAGATGCCTCTATCCATCATATAACTGATGAGGATGCTATTGTAGCCACTGACCCACTTGCTAAATTAGTCCTTAGAGTAAAATGCATTTATAATCAGTTAGAAACCAAATTCTATAAGGGGAATTAATTATCCTTTAGTAAAAAAGGACTGATGTTTAGGCTCTTAATTTCTAGAGCCCGCTCTCTTTTAACAAGGCTCTTCCTTTTTAAATGCATGTTTATCTGAGGATTTTCATCCTGAAATAGTACTTTTAAAAAGTGCACAAACATTAGCAGTCCACAAAACAATACATCACCTAAAAAACAAGGCTGGTTGAACTGCTTCCATCTGAGAGAAGAAGAGACTGAGTAGCTCCTTTAAATAACTAAACAACCAAAAACATCTCTCCTTTTTGACCATTTCACAAGTCCCTCAGCCCAAATGCCAGTGGTTTAATGACTAGCTAAAGCTAATTCCAAAGCCACGATATACCTCTGATTACTGGCAAGCTCTGTGGGTGGTGTTTCCCACAGCAAGGCTCCAGCTCTGGCCCCAACAATAACACAGCCAGGCTGTGGCTGGAACCCACTGCAGCTCCCACTAGCCTGTCTGCCCAAATTTCCTTTCCTTCTGCCCAGGTCTTTCCTTGGTGTGGATCTGGGAAGCACCTGGGACACATGCCTGGATAGAGAGCTGTGTGGACAAGTGCTCCAACTCCTGCCTCTGGAAGTGTACAACACTTGTGTCAAGGCTGTGCCAGGGATGAGCCTAAACCAGGGTGAATCTCTCTCCCTCAGGACAGTCACCAGATTGAAAGCAGTCCTGATACTGGGAGTATTTCTGCATTTTATCCAGCAACTATTTAATAACATGCATAAGCAGTTCTGGAAAAGCCTACTCCTCAAAGACAAAGCTGCAGTTTCTCCTCAAAATCTCCTCTTGCTCGCTTAGAAAGTCATCTTGTGCCTGATGCTGTTTTTGGCCTCACAAACACCGTGTTGCTGGCTGAGGACAGGCAGTTTCTACAACAGCAAGTACTCATTGCTTAGGAGTTGGCAGTATCCCTCAGAGCAGGTGGAAGTCTCACCTATGAATATCTTACGTGGAGGAATGAGCCAAAACCCCAACAATGAAAGATGCAAAACTCCTTCAGAAGAACCTTTCCCCAGCAAACTGTAGAGAACTACTCAGTACAGCATTAGCATATTCTGTTCTGAAGAGATATACAGTATTCCTGTGCCTGAATCTGCATCTCTTCTTTACACAAATAGTTTAATTGATTCCTACCTTAAAATCTCCCCATGCATGAAAACTGAAGAATCAGGCTAAAGTGGATCCAGGAATATACTGATGCAGAAGCTGAATCCAACAACAAAAAAAAATGGTTTTCAGAAGCCCAGTCAGCACCACCCTGCAAATTGTAGTTTGTTAGGATACACAACAGTTAATTTGCTGCTTTTCTACTTTCTTTGTAAAATAAGTCCACAACTAATCTCCACTGTAAGGCTTAAAAGCAGTTTATCTCCCACCCACATACTATTTCTTTGATAGCATTTTGTCACACCCTTCAAAAAGGTTGTTTGTATTTGATTTATGTAAATCCCAAATTGTTGGCTTTGTTCATATCACCTGCTTGGGGAAGTGTATGAAGTGTTGCATTTAAAAATGAAATATAGGCATACATTTTCAGTAGCTGACTAGAATAAAAGCAGACCAAAATTACTTTCTTCCATAATATTCTGCAGACACCAAGCAGAATTAAGTCCTTATGTCCTGCTACACTTAAGTTACTAAAGTATTAACTGATAACAACTGACTTCTGGCTGGACCATTTCAAGTCAGGCATGTGTACAAAGAAGTCATCTGACTGTTCTGAGAACATAATTAGCTCCATTTATTCCACTTTCAGGGAATAACATATTACCCTGATGTTTTCTTTAAAGTATAAGGAAAAAACAGTAACTACTAGATAGTTTGATAAGCTATGTAACACAAAATTTCATATATAGACACTATATATTGTTAAATATATTTTATATTAAAACATACACATTACAGGGAAAAATGCATATTGTAAAAATTTTTATATATTGCCAATTGTATTGTAGATCAAAAAAGCAGTTAAGTAGAAAACATAAATCATTCCTAACTCTTCAAACTCAGAATTTTTGTTGTCCTTTCACTGTACAATGTTCTAAGCACCTCTGTGTGTCCTCTTTCCTTTTCCACTGTTTGTCTGGGAAAAATTATAGCTAAATTTAAATAGAAATATAGCTTCAGTAATGAGTTGTTATTCCATTGTAAATCTAGTTCTTTTATAGAAGTGAGTCTTACTTTTCCTCTTAATTTGTTTCAAATGTTAGGATTCAAGTTCTCTTTACCTGTCAAGGCAGCACAAACTCGAAGAAGCCACAGTCTTGCAGAGAAGTTCCTACATTGGCATGAAATATGACATGGGAATATGAAATACCCTGCACAATCTTACAACTCCAAAATAGCAAAGGATAATTCCAAACTTAATTGTCCAAAGAGAAAGCAGCACAATATTGTTGAAGAGAATGCATGTTAGAAAGGGGTGTAAAACTTTAAAATGAGTAAACTCCTTCTGCTACAATATACAACTGCACAAACCTGGAAACTAATTTTTTGCAAGATGCAAAAAAAATTAGTGAAATACCTTTTGGATAACTCTTTAGACCAACAGCTTACGAAGCTGGCAACATAATAAGCAGTTCCCTGTATACAGACACTAAAATACAGCAGCTAACTTTAGTTGTTCTTTTCAGCAAGAAATGATCTCAAAAGAAATTCAGGCCTGGTTTAACCATATATTGTCAGTTTTTGAGTAGCCCTCTGGCTCATAACAAGCCATATTCTTCCAGGAGAAATCAGGTCCTGGCCACATGCTGCTCGACATTCAGCACACTGAAAATGGAACTGAAAAACTGGTAATGTCACACGTGCTGTGTTCAGTGATCTTCAGTGGCATCTGACCCAGAATCACTTGTGTGCCTTTTGTTTCAATATCATGTGTGATAAAAGATCATCATATCATGCTTCTGATACTATCTCCATTAGCAACTGGATTCTGTGTTTGGCTGTTGGGAAGAGCCAGTGGCAGGAGCCCAGCACAGTGCAGGTGGATGTATTATCTCTAACACTCAGCCTCCACACGAGCGGCCAACGCTTGGCAGTTAATCCCTCAGTGTACTTGCACTGGGTCTGGCACATACACCACAGTACCATATTTGAGATGTAAATAATATCACGACACATCATCGAGCCCAACTAGAAGACAGTTTTTCCGCTGTCAAACCACGAATCCAACAGGCAAACCTGGCAACTTGGACTAGGGCACAACTTGCTGTTAAGATTCTAGTTTACGCAAGTGAACATCTGTTTGGTTTTCCCCAGCATGCACATAAGAAGTATGACAGTGAATTCCTCAGCAGTATGTTGGAGAAGTTTACACAGATCTTAAGCTGTTCCAAAGTATCATAAGCTCCTGCACTTGCACTCTTTTTCTGCACCTTCTCATGTTCAACTAAGGAAAGGTTTGCACATGGAGAGTTAAGCACTGTGGTGACTGGAAGTAGTTGATGCATCGCAAGATGCCTTACCCTGAAAAAATCCTGATCTGCTTGCCAAGGCTGCCCTTCTGGATACGAGGAGAGCACTCACAAATAAAATAAAGAATGCATACAGCAGACTTTAGGTACAGAGATACTGGAACCTCTGGCAGGATGAAATTGGCAGCTTCCTTGCCACTGCAAAACTCAAATACACTTGAAGAGCTACATCCCTGAAAATGTCACAGTCAGTATATTTGATTATGGAATTGCAAATTAACACTAATGCTTCTGGATTGCCACCTAAATGAATTTAAAGCCCCTCTTAACAAGAACAGGCACAGTATTCCAGAAGGGAAGTGCCCGGGCTCTGTGTAAGAACAAGAAGGAAGCAAGACTTCTATTCATGCTTAGAAGAGCCATGTAATATTGAAGACTTAGCAAGCACTACAAGTGACTTTCTATCATCTATCTTGTACATAGGAAAAAAATACACAGTTGTGGTAGAAGATTATGGGACTAAATAGCAGCAATTTGTACTTAATGATATGAAAAAGATATAACCTGTCTAAAAATGGAGTTATTGTAATAAACTTAGAAAAAAAACCCTACACCCAAAAAAAACAAAAAACCAACAACAATTAAAAAAGACCAAAACAGAAGTGTTATTGTGATTCACCCTGAATTCAGAGAATCCTAATCAGAGTATCATACACACAGCCACACTTCAATCAATTCTTGATTGACTCACACTAGGCATTTCAGGGCACAGAGCAATTGGCATAAAAGTAAAAAAATTAAATTGAAGGAAAACCAAAACACACATGCACACACCAAAACCTCCTCCCCAGCCACCCCCTGCCCTGAAGGCAAATCCCAGAAGTAAAATAAAACTATTACATTTAGACTCAAAGCCTCCAATATATCAGAACTTTCTGAACTCATTTGGTAAGGTTCAGAGCACAGGTCAGCTGACAGGCCTCCCTGGTACATTGAGAATAAAGAGACCTATTAAATAAAACGAAAGACAGTTCCAAGATGCAGTTCCAACACACATCATTTTGAGTACACATTGTTCCCTAAGCCTAATTGCCTGAAAAAGGCAATAATGTGTTGAGATAGCCATTGCAAGGCCCTGTAGCAACCTCACCATCCTGAGCCACCTCCAAATCCTGCTGCGGCAGCAGAGAGGAGACAAGGACCAGCACAGTCAGCAATCAATCCTTCAGGTTGGCACGATGTACTGTTGCAATAATGGGGAGCATTAAAAGACTTCTTGCACTAATGGCCTACCTCTGGGCACACATATGACAATTTTTTAGCAGCTGGATGACAGCATGCTACGTCAGGTTGTTTAATTTATTAAAGGCAAGTAACACAAGTGGAGAGCTCCAAGGGGATACAAGCTCACTAGAGTTACCTTGAGGAGTTTAGTGACAAATTTATTTCTGTGATCTTTCGGGGAGGAATTAGGTTTTTCCTTTTATAATCTGATACAGTGGTTAAGACTGATTTTGCACAGGGCCTCAGCTGCTTAAGTCTCACCCTGTTTAAGAGCTGGTTAGAAGGAAAATAAAATCATGCAGTTGGGGATCCAAATGACATGGTATTGGTTCAGCATAGACAAACAGAGTTACTACTGCACTTTGCAGAACTCACTATGTTTGGTCCACAAGAATGTCATCTCTGTTACCATAGGAACAACTCATTTGGAAGGGGCAACACTAGGAATAGACTGACAAAAAGGGATAGAGAAAATGTGGCATAAACAAACACAATGAGGCACAATAAATGCGTTATTGCCATGCTGGTCTAACTTGTATGGGCATGTGAAGCCACAGATTCTTAGCAATGGAGATTTTATAGCATTGCACATGATCCCATACTCACACTGTCTCCTGTACTCACTCACACCTATATGCATAAGCTGGAGACAGTTATACCCTGACTATCCCGATACTGCCTAGGCAGGTGGATCTTTCTTTTGCAGCCCCTTGCAATGCAGCTGTCATCTTTCCTTAAGTAAGTTTTACATCTCATTTATGGATCACTTAGTAAGGCATAACAGCTTTTCAGCAATTTCCAAAGCAAAACTTCAAAGCCAAATATTAGGAATTTTTCACATATATCAGGCTATAAATGAGTTGCAAATCTAGACGTTAAAAGGACTTGAAAACTAAGTTGTTTATGTTTTCATTTTCATTTTAACATGTACTAGGTCAACACATAATGCAGATGAAAAAATTAGGCCTGATAGTAGGAGTTCAGTATTTCCATGCCAGTTTGTGACATGTTCACTGTGCACACTCCATCTGCTTTAGATGACTGAAAGCACAGCAGTGGCACTAGATACCTAATGAGGTAAGGAAAGTGTAACTGCTGAAACAACACTGCAATAGTTCAAACCCTAGAAAATATCCTGCAGTGTATATATATACACATATATATACACACACACATATATATATTTTATCTACAAGCCAAAGCCTACACTCCCACCTCAGCACAAACCAATTGCTATTGAACTGACTGGTAAATTTTATCATTTAAAAATCTTAACTTAAAGAAAGTAAAAAAAAAAAATACACATTTCTCTTGTATGGATTATTAAAGTAATACAAGTTTTATTATGATTTTATAGTCATGGTAGATAGCTTAACAGAAGCTTTATATGTTTTTAATATGAAATATTTGGAAATTGTGTGTGCTCTTTTGTTTCACTTATTTAATAACAAATGCCAGAGTAATTGTAGCATATGGGGAGGGAGGGTCTCAACAATCAAATGCAATAGAGAAAGTTAAGTATGATGTGAAGTCCCTTATGAATTTTTATTTTCTGTGTGCTTGAAGCAGTATTTAATTATGTGTTTGCTTACTTAATAGTTGATATTGGAGCAATAGATTTTAAAATACCATTCTCTTCCTACTGTTTTCTCTATTCCAGTTACAATTAAATACAACCATCAAGAATCTTTGTGACACATCCATGAGCAAATTCCAACACTTGAGCAGTATTTTAAAACCTGATATGCATATGTTATGCAAATCTTGCTGCTCTCAAACTACATATGGGGGATAACCCACAGGACTGATACTAAGAAATGGCGTCTTTCATTGCTAGATTGTCAGTTCAACACTTTAAATTACTAGTGTAAGTTTAATACCATCTGCTGAAAACTGTGCTACTTAGTGGTGTTTGTCCAGTCTTCATTTGGCACTTAACATGCACAGGTTTTGTTAGCCCCAGCAAAAGGGTTCAAAAGCTTCACTCTTCTGCTCTCTCTCATTCTAAAGTTTATTTCCCTACACATCAGGGTTAGGTTATTATTCTAAATATGGCAAGTTATACTGTAGCTCCCTATGGACTAACTGTTCTCTGAATAAATCACAGAACTGCAATGAACATCCAGGGTTCTCAATCTGTTCTATATAAGAACTAAATTCATTCATTATACTGAAAAAAGAGACTTAAATGGTGCTTCCATGCCAAAAGTTAAAAAATAAAAAGCAAAGTTTCACATATTCATTTCTTTGCTAGAATTATAAGTCATTTATCAAGTCTTGCTTAATTTCAGAGACTCTTTGCATTTAAGCATCAATAACTGAAAAGCTCTATTTCTTAGCTATGGCTTTGTTTATTCTGTACTTTTTTTTTTAACCCATTTCATCATGAGGAGGTTGCAAAGAAAAACTACCATATGCCCTGAGTTTTGAAGCCATACATATTTGTTTCCCAATTAGGAACAGACAATTACTTAACCTGTAATACTAAAGACTTCTTTTTTTAACCTTAGGCTTACACACCAAAAACTGAATTAACTTGTTAGTGTTTACACTCAACCTTGATTCAACTATACTGTAATGCTGATTTCTACACCCACTAGCAAGATACCATTTTATGCAATTTCAATTATTCATTAAGGATGGGTATAGAGGAATAAACTGACTGTTTGGTGGGCAGTTCTCCCACTGTGTTAATTCAGAAGATAAGAATATGAAATACAAGAGGTCTATTCTAGCTCCCTCAGAAAGCAAGCTTGAAAAATGTGCATTGCATTTTTTTATTGGATAAGGGCAAACCATTTTTTTTATACAAGTCTTTGATGCATAGCCTAATGCAGGCCTCAGCAAAAAGATAGCAAACCTTAGAATTTATTATTGTCAATAGTCTGCATGACCTTTACTTTAACTGCATCTTGGCTGTCAGTAATAATCCAAGGCTGCACTTTCAATGACAGAATGAGAGATTTTGCATATTGAGTCTCCAGGTCTCCTTGAGAGTGTTCAGAAATCACAGTCATTTATTCCTATTGGCAGGGCAAGGTCTGTTAGGAAAGCTCATTCGTCTTTACTTGAAGATGAAGAGTGGAGAAACTCCATTTTTGCTCTGAATCAAGTACTAAATACTGTAGTTTTCTCAAATAAATCAACAAGGAGGCTTCTAGGTCCAGGGTCTGAAATCTTTTCTCATTCAGGGCACCTGTTCTCTAATGGTTCTCTTCACCTTTGCAACGTACAATTTTAGTAGTAGATAAAATAGCACTTTAACACAGACCTGGGGATTTTACATTCTAACCTTTCTTCATTTGTGGTTTGTTTTACCTGACAGGTTAGAGAGTTTGCAAGTTCAGAAGGAATCTAGCAAGGACAGGATTGCAAGGGCAATAATAATAAATAACAGGCTTGTACTCTCCCTGGAGATATTTTTAAAACCAAAAATTACTTAAGCTGTATAAGACATATGTGTCGCTGTGTAATAAAATAGAAGTGTCTCAGGCTAGGTGCAGATTACTCCAGGTAGTTTTTTGCTGCCTTAACTGACTGGACAAGTTAACAGGCTGGAAGTTATAGATGTCCTGGCATGGTACTACATGCAAGTGGTGTGGTCCTCCTGTGTACATAGTCCTATACAACAAACATGTAAATACTTTAAAGAGATACTGTGGGACACAAAGAAAGAAGGAGACAGAGTGGCTTCCTACAGTGTCTGTAATAAAAACTGCATTTGAAGCTTACCTCTTCAATCCCTCTCTAGGTTTTGTATTTCTGGCATCACATGGGAGACCATTCCTGATCTCTACAGGAGCTCTCTTCAGATCCATGAAGAGAAAAGTTAAGGCAGGGGAAGGAAAAAACTCACCCTAGGAGACAACAGCAGCATCCCAAGAAGAGCGCCCAGATCTCAGGTCCTGCAAAGGCAGATAGCTGTTCCCCTGCAGAGTGACTTACTGCAGCCCACGGGGTTCTGCAGAGACTCAAAAATCTCTAACACAAGCTTAGTCCCAAATCTCACAATTTGGCATGAGTTAATTCTCCCACCAGGGTAAATAAAAAATACCCCCAACTCTCCTCCTTTTAATCCCCATTTTATGGCAATTTATCACAAGAGAAATTCCAAAGGAAACAGCAGGCATGGGAAGCTCTAGCTGCCTGGGTCTATCACAGCCATATTTCTTGTGAGATTAGACAACCTTTTTTCAAAAAAGTTTACTCAGTAAAATTGTAATTTCAGGTCCACTGATACTGTTCACAAATTCATTCAGCTCATCGCTCCAGTGAACGTGTATCCGTCTGTGTATCTATAAAGTGGAACTCTGTCAAGAAGAGGGACAGACAGCAAGTCCTACCTACAGGTAAACCAAGTATTTTCCTTTGCTCTGTGCTTAAAATACAAGACCTTATAAAGTCTTTGTTTGGTTTACCATTCTCAGCCTGGATACAGAGTCTGCAAGATAAAATTGACTCTATTTCATACACAGAAAACATCCCATGTACTCCATAAGGACAAAGGTGACATTAATACAGTTCACATTCTATCCTCTATAAAACTGGGCTAAAATTAGGACAGATTAATTTCTTGAAACAATCCTTTTTTCCCCCCCCATCTCCTTCATGTCTTAACATTGTTTTAAATATCTAATTTGCATCGTAGGGTTTGAAATTATTACCACAATAAGCAAGAATCAAAGTCTAGCATACCTTGCCTATTTTGCTCTCCAACCAGCCTTAAAACATCTGAGCTAAAAAAGAAGAAATCTAATTGATTCTTGCTGGGCCACACAACTGCTGGCAGAAATCCTTGTGTGCTTCCACCCCCTTCTTTGTTTGACTTTCAAGAAGATTTGTGCCAAATCTGTCTCACTGACAGAGCTCTTACATAAGTCTCTGCAGACACACTGAGCTGCATATGGACTGAGGAACCATCCAGCTTCCACACCGTGCTTTCTACTGGCACCATCACATATTCTCAAGCTAGTCTAACAAGTCCTAGTTCATAACTTCTATGTCTTCTGTCTGCATACAAAGTAAAATACATACAAAAGGATGGGAGACATTGGAAAAGGAAGTTTAAGCTCCCTGATGGCATCAGTCTTTAGCACAGAGCATAAGAAGCTTGTAGTTTCCATAACCATGGAATAAACCTCAAAAACAGGTGGGGCAGGGGAGGCAGCAGGGAGGGGGTATAACCCTAGGGTGTGCCAGAGCCCAAATGACAACCTGAAACAATCCCTTGGAGAAATGCAAAACAATTCCATGATGACAAAAACTCCAAGAACGTCACTGCAGCATGGCACATGTGCAACACGTCAGAATAGCTTCATCCACTCTGTAAGTGACCAATTTGCCACTGATTCTTCAAAGAATCAATCCTATTCAGTCCACTACTCTGCTGTGGTTCTCCAGCAGGACCTAGGTATAACCCACAAAAATAAACAAGCTCCCCTACACAGTTGTACACGCCTGAAGTCTTTTAGTCATTCTATGATCTGCACCACCCACGCACTTACATACACAGCACAGATCATACAATTTTATAGAGTCCTGCTAAAATCTGCAACTCCCTTTCCTTTCTACCATTGTAGATGACAGGATTTTAACCACTTTGGACTCCCTGTGTACGTGCAGGCAGTTCACAGCATAAAAACTCCCTTTTTTGCAAGCCACATTTTTCCACAAGGCCTGAATGCTGGAACATATTCATTCTACAACAGCACATGTTACTGCTCTATGTGCAGAGGCATCTCAACAATAAAAATATATGATTACACTAGAAGATACAGTTAGAGTGTCAAATTATTTTGCCAATGACCTGATGAGCTCTTCAGAGATTCACTGAAGTCAATACTTTTTCCTCTAAGGGGCAACGGCTTAGTTGTTTACCCTCCTCTCAACAGAGTGGAAAACGTAACACAGTGTGTATGGTATCTGCTGAGGACAATAACAAATATTTTTGTCAACTGCTCAGAGTGTTTTAGCACTCGAACAGAAGTTTCCAAAACAGACACACGTATGTTGATGCTTTTACTTCAGTTTCACCCCTTTTGTGCTTAAACATACCACCATGTCCCTGGTGCATCCTATTCATACAGCCTACGTTTGGTTTTAAAGGGTTACCAAGACCCTGAGCCCATAGATTCAGCAGCAGAGAAGCACAAAAATAACACAGCAACCCATTTTACAATCGTAATAAGGAAAGAGATGTCCCAAGTATAAACTCTACTCACCAGTTGCAATACACGTTTAAACTCCCTAGTATTAGCAATCCTGTAGTATTTTCATTACCAGGTTACATTAGAAGACAGATAAAATGCATAAAAACTTGCCTTTGTGAGTAGTTGTTTTACTTGCCACAGAATGTAAAGAGATCAAGAAGGGAAAGAGACGGTCTAAGCACCACATTTTCAATAAACCCTGACCACAGCAATCGTATTCCTTGGATTTATATCATTCCTGTAGCAGAGCCCAGCTACCTGAGCACAGATCGCAGCTTAAGATGCCAGAGGTGAATTCTAATCAAACCAATTAGAACAAAGCAGGCTCTAAAACGTGATAAACCAAACACCTAGTTTCCTAAAGATGCAGCCAGTCAAAGAATTGAAATAAGTAAGTTAACCTTCAGATTATTTTTGTTCAATTTTAAGTATTTTTTATAGTAAGACACGGGATTTCGTGAGGATGTTGGCTTCAGTTCGTTCGGATTTGTTCATATTTTGTGCAAAAAGTTAAAGAAAAAGTGAGTTTCAAGGCAGAACTTCGACTCCTCTTTCTTTTTGAGGTCCTTTGCGGCTCAGAAGGACCTTTCCCAGCACTGCTCAGAGGGCATTAGGCTGAGGTGCAACAGGAGTCTGGAGCAAATACCACAGCATTCAATTAAATGATAAAAAAATAAAAACTCCACGTACCTTAAAACCCGGGTTCAGGTGGCTAGATGGTAAAATTCCTGGCGGCTCTCCCTGCCGCTGGATGAAGCCTTTCCCTCACGGGGAAGGCAGAGCAGCCCCTCCAACTCCCCGACACAGTGTCAGGACAGCTCAGACCGAGAATCCTCCCAGGCGTGCCCAGACAGGGACCTTTATGAGCCGCTAATGCACCAGGTGGGGCCTAAATGCCCACACATGGGCCATTTAGGGTTGGAAAATCCCAGTGAAATCAGTCTGACAAAGCACACGTGGAGGCCCCTGGCAGCTCCTCCCACTCAGGCGTGACTGTGAGGCTTGAATCCACTAGACCAGGTGGCTCAGGGACTCTCTCAACAGTGGCAAAAGCTTTTTTTGGGGAAAAAAAACTTGAATCTGTTTTTGCCCATTTTAAATTAATCGTTTCCCTGGTCAATGGTCGGGCTGCAGGTGTGGGAATGGGGCATCACCTGGTTCTGGGGCATACAAATCTGGCTGAAAAAATTCAGGAAGAGAAGTGTGTGACAGACCCAGCTGCAAAGGAGATGGCTGAGTACTCCTGCAGAATAACTTAAAAGCCTCTTTCTTTCTTCCTTCTTTTTTTTTTTGTAAGAAGGAAAAAAAAAGAAAAACCTTTCTTTTCATAAAGAGAGTTGGCGCTTTTTAATGTGACTTACAGCCACCAATGAATTTTTCTTATCTTAATTCCTTAAAAAAAAAAAAAAAGAAAAAAGTCAGACAACTAAAATTTATAGACTGTACTAATCCTTGGAGTACAGATCCACTCTTTTGAAAGCCATAAATACAGAGTTAAAGAACCACAGGAAATTAGTTCTCTGAGTTATGTTAATTGCTCCCAACACTCCAGTATCTATCTACACATGGAAGAAATACAGTTTGAAGAAGACATCATAACATATCATGGTTAAAAAAAATGTTATGCCTAATGCTTTTTCTTAAGAACTAAAAGGGGTTTGAACCACTTAAGAGAAAAAAAAAAACAAGAGCATGTCTAAAACATGGGCAGAAAGTATGCACACAGTAGAAACAATTGATCCGAATGCTATGTTATCTGTCACTTTAAATCCTTCTCTCCAGCAGCAGCAGCAAGGGAATGAAACGAAAGAAAAGCAGCAACAGAAAAAGGGAGAAAGGAAACAACAGACTGTAATTACAGTTCTGAATTCATAGATTAGAAAAGAAACATTTCAGTATTAAGAGAGTGGCCTCAAACAACATGAGGATAGAAAAGTCAACCACATTAGGAGAAACTGTTAACTGTATTTGGAAAGCATAAAACTCACAGTGTAACAAAAAATATAAGCAAGAACCTTGTCAAAATTTAAACCATAATAAGTCTCTCATGTTAAAGGCTTGGTTTTGTCAAATTAACTTTTTATCTGATGAAACAAGGAAAAGGCCTAAAAGAGTTAACCGAATTATCTCTTAACCGAATTACCTCTGAGCCCCCCCCAAACCTGTACTTGCTAAAAGAAAAACCTGTTC
>VYXB01001663.1:11437-46676 GCA_013397135.1 Pachyramphus minor
TCAGACCTCTCACAAGGGTCACAGCCTCCATAGGCACTTGTCTGTTCTGGGACAAATCCCCTCATTAACTGCTGGGGGTCTCTCTGCACCCCAGTTATCTTCTAAAGGTAGTAGGGGTTTGCAACTTTTAGTCCTTTTTCCCCTGCTGCAGGGAGAGACGGGGAGGGAAAGGTACTCCCCCCTCGTCTCAACTCTTCTCCTGCTAGAACTGACCTTGAAGCTGCTGGTTATCTTAAGTCGTCCTCTGCTCTCCGCCGGAGCTGGAATCAGTCTTGCAGCATGTTTCAGCTGGGCAGTTTCTGTCTGGAGTTTGTTTCTCCACTGTGACACATCCTGGCTGGAGAGACTTCACTGCCATGCCTGCCTCTGGCCCAAGGCTGGGGGAGAGGAGGCCTGGCCCCCACATGGGGCCTGCTGCCTTCCTCCTACTCCATGGTTGCCAAATTTCTTACTGCAACACACACCTTCTCTTCCATTTTCTTAAATATGTCATTAGCAGGGGCGTTACTAAAACTTTTGATTGGCTTTTTCTCTGGAAATCTACCTGGACCTGACCATTTCAGCCCAGGGGGACTGGTAAAACCCACGACAGTATCTTTCCACTTTGTCCAGAAGAATGCTGTAGGAAACAGTGTTGAACACTTTGCTGAAGTCCATGTAAAAAACAACCACTCTTCTCCCCATGTCAACAGAAGATGATATTTTGTTGTAAAAGATGATTGGTTTAGTTTGGATGATTCTAGATGGATCTGAATTGTTTATACTTTAGCTAATCTCTCCAAGACAATTCTTCGCACTAACATGCACAAAAACCTCAGGTAATAACTACCACTATCTTCCATGCCTGTTGGAACATAATCTAGAATAGTGGCTTTTTGCTGGTCATCTTTGACTTCCTAATTCTCTAATAAAATGTTAAAAGAATTAGACTTTTTTTCTTTGTTTTTACTTTTTTTTCATTTAAAAACAAAAACAGTGATTACAAGAGAATAACCATATTTGCAAGTGTACTTTTTCCTCGTTACATATTTCTCATTTGGAGATGTGGACTCTTTGACCACCTTTAATGTAAGGCTCTTAACATTGAACTGTCCGATAACAATTGTAAAAAGCTTCCATTAAAGAAACCAAAACCCAACTATCCACTCCATGAATCAACAGCAGAAGTAATACAGAAATCCTTTAATCAACAGACATCCAGACAGAAAAGGTTTCCTAGACAACCTTACAATGATATTGATAGTTACAGTGGTAAAATTTCTAAAGATCATCTTGGAATAATCAAATGTCGGCAAGACAGCAAGAACAACACCTAACATAATTTTCCTAAATCCCTTCTCAGCTATAGGTCTTGTGCAGATGATTTCCAGACAACTATATGTAACTGAACCCATCATAGGTTACATGGTGGACAAAGAGAACAACAAATATGAATAAATAACAATAAATAAGGTTAAGTTAAAGGATCTTCCAGTCAAAGAAAAAGAAATCAACAAAGAAGAAAATGGATTTCCAATAAAGACTTCTGGTCAGTGGTCAATTAATATCACCAAATTGCAGAGCATACTTATTGCAAATGAGAATTCATGGAGATGGAAGGAATATTATGCAAAAAATGCTTACCTCAATGTAACCACGTATACATTTATGCAATTGCGTCTAGCACTTTTTGTGCAGGTCACAAAAGTTTTCTTCTGCCCTGCATTGATGAAATGTGAGAAATAAATCTGGAGCAAAAGTCTGCATGTTTTTTACAGATAGTTGTGTGAATGTTATGGTTACTGCAGTTAAAAGCTTCCTCTTACATGAGATTTCCTTGAAGCTGAATAAAACTAAGGATATGGTGCAGCTTTTTTGTTAATTTTTTTTTAGTTAATTAAAATTTTTCTCTTAAAGTTTTGCTTTATGTTCCTTTTTTCAAGAATAAAACGTTGCTATATTACAAAAGTGACCTTTTAAAAAATCAAGATAGATGCAGTGACACATTATTAATTGTTTATAGGCAGTTACTGTACTAATCCAGAAAATATGTGGCATACATAATCAATAAATTAATAAAGTACTGAGTATACTTTCTTATCCATTCGTCCAACACAGCCTATTGTATATTTTTCTTCCCCCTTTATCACAAATTATGTTGTAGGTAAATCTGGCAGAGGACTAACAGTGCTGGAAGTAGCTGCACACATCTTTGCTTGTCTTATTTCATCTTGCCTTATGGTGCACCTTAGAGCTCTGTCCATATCCACCAGGTCAAGCTGGTTAGTGGTGCAGTGATTTCTGGTTACCTAGTTTATAGGTTTTGTTCTCAAATGAGTGCATGTCATTACAAAGTCTTAATCATTACATGACATAGGTCAACTCTTGATTTTGTTTAGAGTGTATGGCTACTGTACAGAGCTTAGCTGGTGATGACACTAAGCACACAGCTGTAATTACTGTTGGGTTTGGACACCTCCCTCCACGTCCCCAATCCCACTAACCTCCTAACAAGTGGTTTCCAGTTTGGTCATACACTGCCCACCTCTCTCATAAGCCAGAAATTGAACAAAGCTGTTACATAAATTAGGAAACTACTGTATCTCCCTAGTTGCCCATATTTACTTCCACACAAGGGCATTTTGTAGAAAAGAGTGCAAACCTGATATGATGCACAGAGGTACTCTGTCCTCTGTTTGGCACTCATCTGTAGTTAAAACAAGCAGCTGTAGAACATCTCAAGCATTCCCATCTGCACAGCTGTAAATGATAGGCGGTATTTATGCATGTGAATTGTTTTGGTGAGTTTTAGCTGTCTTTTCATGAAAAACTACTGAAATCACCCACTAAAGAAATGTGATAGGTACTTTAAAAGTCTTTTTCTCTGGGTCACCCCAGTGTCTAGCATCTCTGTTAGCCAACGGGAAATGATATACTGAACAGTTCGTTCATATTTCTTATTCTTTCACAGTGTATCAACATCTATCAGCAATTTGAACTGAGTGAAACGGAGTAGCTGTATCTCGATGACTTGCCCGTGGTGTTCTGATTGAAATGCTTCAAAAGTTTTCCCAAAGGAATTTCATCTTAGTCTTGGGTTTCCTGGCATTTTGCCCACTGTACCATTGGGCACTGCAGAAAATTAAAATCAAAGCTAAAATCTGGCATTGTGAATAAGAGTTTTAGATAAAGTGAAAGATGCTGTTAAGCTGTTTATAATACATAAATGGTGGTTTATTTCTTTGGAGATGGCTACAGAGAACAAACCAGAATTCCCCTTTCATTGGCAGCACTGAACACAGTTCACATCAGGGTTTGTTAAGATATGAAATTTCCTTGTCATAAAATGACAGTGGCAAGAATGAACATAAAATTCTGTTTTCCAAGAACAGCTAAAACAGAGTTAAATTCTGAAATCACAAGTATTTTCCTTTTTTATGTTTTTTATGCTCTTTATGAACAGCAACTAAAGTGACATGGATAGGAGTAATTCAATAAAGGAAAAATAATGTGTTCTACTTTTTCATGACATCTGTAAAACTTATCAGTCATTAAAACTTTCTATTCACTGCAGAATCATCTACTATCACACAAATGAAACATTTTGGAAGAAACAAAATCAATTATAGAGCTTTGTAAAACACAGCTCTGTACTTTGCATTCACTACACATTGAACCATTTGAAAGAACTTTTCTTTTTTAAGAAGGAACACATTTTTGATCACTGAATTATAAATAACATGTAAGGCATTTCTTCTGATTCAGCTCTTTCCTAATCTAATAGATGTCTTACAAAAAGGAGGTATTCTGTGTTTTTATTTTCTACATTTATTTCCTCCTTACATTTTGATTTCAAATTTTGGTGCTTCTTGAAAAGTCTAATATGAAAAAAAATTTTGAAGACTGAATTTCAGCAAGAAGAAAATGTAAATGAACAAAACAAAGGCCTATGAAGATTTATATCTAGTGAATTAAATAGGGGATATACTGAACATTTTTATTGTCTCTATCTCATAACACAAGAAAAAGAGTACATTCAGGGATATTAAAAGGCAGCAAATTCAAAACTGAGACAGGGACATATTTTTCTAAACTATGCATGCAAGATGTTTCTGAGACCAAATTTAAAGTGAGATTTGATTTTATGCAGATGATGAAACTAACCTAGGTTTAAACCTAAGCTAACTAACCTAAACCTAAACTAACATAGGTTTAACAGAGCATGTGTTTGGTTTGTTTAGGTCGTTTGTTTGTGTTTTTTTTAATGAATACAAATTTCAACAAAAGCTCTGTATTTTATATATTGCACCTAAGAAAAATTCCTTTAATTTTCCTCAGATATGTCTAGGACTGCTCTCAGGCAGAAAGTTACACTAGATGAACTCAAGGTCTTATCCAAAACATTATTGCAAGTGTTTTTGCAAAACAGAAAGTCCATTTCTTCAGAACAGTAATTATCTTAATTGTTGCTACAAATTAGAAACTCCATATAAGATACTATTTGGCTTCCTAGTGTAAGTCAGGATGGACACACAAACATATTTTATTTCATTACTGCTCTCCAGTGTTGAATATGAATCACCTGTAGATATACGCTGTGTTTTGTGGAACACTATCCCTTATGCTGCTCTTGCTTACTGACAAGCTAGACTCACAATTATCACTAATTTGTCCTTATCACTAAAAGGACAAATTTCCATTATTCATTCTAAGAGGTCAAGCAGAAAGAGAGGTTGGTGAACAACTTCATGTGGCCCAAGATGTTGAAGGGTATCAGGATAAAAACTTTTTTGACCAAACCGAGCCTAGATCATCTGTAGGCTGTGTAACAGTTTCTTAGGCTAATTTTTCCAGGTTAGAGACAGAAACCTGATCAGACATCTTTGATTGCAAAAGACTTGCATTGATTGATACTCTCCCTAAGGAGTGGGACACTGTCTTCTCTTGCCACAGAAAACACTAGGACTTGGTCTTATGACCTACATATTCATGATCTCATAACCTTTTCTACATAGTTCTTCTATTTAATGTTTTTTAAAGCCAGAAAATTCAGGTTGTTCTTTTTTTTTAGATCTCATAATAAATTTTGTACATGGGCAAATAAAACCAGGGAAAAGAACTCTCCTTTTGAAATGTTTGTCCTTCAAACTGTTCACAGAATTAATTTCCTTGCATACTTTTTGGCAGATAATAGTAACGCAGACACAACCCTTTCAGTTACATCTCTAAAACTGAGTAACTACTCAGTGCATTCCACTTCAAAAAGGGCTTGCTGCTTTTATGTCAAGGGAAGTCTGGAGGTAACCAACAATCAGCCAAAAAACTTAATATTATTTATGACACTTAAAATATTAATATTTCTAGGAGGAAAAAATATAAAAAAACCACACCTATTGAGTATATTTAAGTCATTTTCACTAAGAAAGAATTTCAAAAATTGAGAGTTAGAGCTTTTCTTGTTTACTGCTCTTGTTTATGTTGTTTGTTGTTTTGGCACTGGACAGAACTAGTAATAATGCCCAAGCCAAATAACTTGAGATGTGAAAGTCTAGTAAAGGCACATCTCAGGTTGAAGACGACCTTGGCTTCTGCAATATCCCACATACCAGAGTGCAGTTATAACTAGCAGATATCTACCTCAACATAAAGGCAAAATCAATAGATTAGGAAAAAAAATGTGTTAATCTTTCAAGCACAAAAAACACAGACTATCAAAAAATTAAAAGCTGAAAAGATTAGGTGTCTTGGCAGATGTAACTTTAACAAATGAATTTGCATTTGGGATTACATACCTAAATTGAATGCTTTTATGGAAACACACTTGTTAACATAACAGCTGCCACATCACATGAGATTTATGTCTTCAAGAAACCCTTCTAAAAGTAACTCGAATTAGCAAGATGTCCAAGAATATTTGTACCCATACTCTCATTACATTTGAAAATGTACTTTGCAGTAGTTATGCTCTGATTTCCTTTAACTTCAAATTAATTCTTGTGAAAAAGATGAAGAAGGTTAAAAGGGTTGGCTTTGGAATCAGGGCCAAAGGACACTGATGAATATATTTGATGATGGGAATCAGAACAAAACATTACAGAAACAATTGGAAATAAAGTTTAAGGAGAAGGTAGTCATTTGAGTTGGAGCAAAGAGAGATATGTTTTGGAGCAGGCCCCAGTTCACAACGATGTTGATGACTGTAAGGAATTGATTGGATGACATCTTTCTCTTTTCATGTATGTGTGTAATATTTAGTGAGATTACCCTTGGCTGACGAAACTGGAGAGTTCTAAGATGCTTCATCACTGCACATTCCTGGCCATGTTTAGATTTCTTAGGAGCCATCATGTTTCCATTGCCTTCCATGCCTTCAATTTTACAGATTTCATGAAGGAAGAAGAAATTAAAGTCTGATGGAAAATTCTTTAGTAGTGCAATAAATGCTGTGCCTCTAACTTAAAAAAACCCGAACCAAAATTAATGAAAGACCCCATAGATTGCCACATTTGTCAAAATAGACCCTATATTGTCAAATTGTACATGGCTTGTACTAAAATTGGGAGTAAATTATTTGTTTGCTTAAAAACTTATTTTCAGAACAGTCAAAACTGTTATGAGTTCTATCTATATAGAAGGACCGGTTTTAAACGAGACAACTCTGACAAAACATTTCAGAAATGTTGAAACAGTTGCTTACAACATGTTCAAAATTAAATGCTGTGAATTTTCTGAGGCACTTGATTTCTGAGCAGGTTTAATTACTAAAGAAATATTTGGCTTCACACTCATTTATTCTCAGCTCTGCTCTGTCTCCTTCTTTTATGACTTCAGCACTCTCGTGACCTAAACCATACCTAGATTCAAATGTCTCATCTGCCTCTGAGGATCTAAAAATGCAATTTTTGCTTCTTTCTCACAATGAAGTCTTCTCCAATAGGGCATATGTGTTTTTAAGTAAGGTTATTCTCCATATTATATATTGATAGTATTTCGACTTGAATGATCTACCTGACTACTGACTGACCCCATCAGTAAATGTGTGTAAGCCAGGAAAATCCACAGCTAGAATTTAAATTTAAGACTTATCATCTTGGGCATGAATATCAGGCAATACCTCAGTGTTTTGAGCCATTTGCTTGCTGATCTTTTTTAAGTAGTGCCCAGAAACAGGACATTAATTTCTGGTTTTATGTTACTGTTAGAAAAATGTATTTCAGATTGTCTTATTCGAGTCCGATCCTCAAATCAAAAACTCAAATCTTACCAAGTGTTTCACAAAAGTTCTGAAATTGTGACAAGACAAAGACAATATATCCCTTACAGATTTCTTTCCAACAGGTTGAGCTTTTTGCCAGTTACTGAATTCTCCAAAAACCTTGAGTCGACAGAATAAGAAATAACCACTACATAGGACTAAAGGGTAGGCAGCAGAATTGTGTGAGATGAGGAAACACTAAGAAAACTGATTATATAGGATGTCAAAGCACATACATGTACCAGTTCTCTATGTTACCTCATATCTATTTCTTTAAACAAAAAACTTCTGACTTCCCTGTTTTTGTGCTGTTTGGCCTCAGCTTCTCTTTTTACAGAGATGTTTATCTATATCTTATTTTGCAGGACTGTAGACAGGGGGTTTTTAGGTTTTTTCTACAGTTTTAGTGTTTCAGCACGAGTCTCAGCAATTATAGTTTTGACAATTGAAATTTTTTTTATCTATCTTCTCTGACTAATAATGTCCTTCTGGTGTGTCCAAAGTACTTTTTACTACAGAGGCATGGAATTTCATTTATTCCTGAGAATCCTGCTGACTCATTAAAGGGATATATCTTAGGCCTCATTAATATAGTTCTTACTGTAATTTGCAGACAATTAGACAAGTGTCTTTTTTTACTTCTCCATCTTCTTTTACAGCACATGTAGTCTCACAGTGCCTAGAATGACTATAGCAGACAGATATTTTAAATCACTTTTCCTTTCTTTTGACTAGTCTTTTTTTATGTGCATCTATTCTCCTTTTCATTTTTTTTTTAATTGTACATGGCTGGTTTTAAAGGGGGTAATCATTTCTCACTGTGATGCCTTTAACTACTTTAGAAGGGTTTCTCTAATTCCTTTAATACTCAGAGAATCACAAACACTGCAGGATCCACTAAGGTTTTAACAGTACAGTGACTCTACTTACAGGAATAGCTCAGAAACAATGAATTTTCTGTGCACCAAATAAAAATATGCATACTGCTCCACTATCCCTGATTTTGAGAGCTGTTTCTGATTACTGATAGAAAATTCCTTCTGTTCTTCATTAAACACTGAGATTCTTTTAAAATGCTTATTTACGGTGGCAGTCCTAAGGGGCAGGCTATGTATTTAACTGCCTACAGCTTCAAATCTCTTTCAACATGAGGCCAAGTCTGTGTTAGGTAACTTGTTGGGTGAGTGGTGCCACATTCCTGCTCTGCCTATGGAATAAAGTAGCCATGGTACAACATGGCTCATTTGTTCCTAGACTGTCATTAGCATTAATGAGCTTTGCAAATATATTTCAAGGAGAAGAAAGGAGAATCACATCTTCTTAGGCTTAATGTTATGTTTTCAGGGACCATCTCTGTGGCTGAAGTTCGTTCTTTTTGAGTCAAATCCTGAATGCCTGTGAAAGTCTTGAGCAAAGAGACTATGTGCAGGGGATACGTGAAGGACTGAGGGATGGAAAGCACACACACACCTGTTCCAGATTCAAATGTGTCACTGTTGCTTATGTGATACAGCAGCAGTTCCCTCTTGGGGAGAGGGGGTATCTATTATTTTTTTCCTTGACCCTGTCCCTTTGAAAAACTCAGCCCTTTCTTTCAAACCCTATAAATCTGCTGTGAAGACATATGCCATCATGTACAGTGAATGAGCAGCAGGGACTCCCCTTCATGACCTTCCCTTTGCACGACTCCTCCCTCTCCAATTAGCTGAACCATTGTATTCGGGATCCTCTGCCCTCAGAGGGAAGGGTGTGATAGGTTTGGAAGGAAAAAGCCAAAAACAATGCATAAATAAGAGATATTCACTTAGAAGTCTATCTAATAAACTCTTAGGTGAACATATAAAACACTAGCGCATAACACCTACAGTAAGTGAGAATTTTTGTTCATAGCATGACTTTCAAAGACCACAGAGTTAGAAACAGTGCCCACATATTGAATTTTGTCCTGCTGAGGATTTACTCACCTTCTACCATTTGGACTCACCTTCTACCATTTGTCTGCACTGAAAACAGAACAAAACCATTTTTCAGTATCATTAGCAGAGGAAAATACTGGAAGTGTTCACAATTATAAAACTCGGCTCCTGACTTCAAGTTACTGAGTAGGGAACTAGTCCAAAGAGCTGTTCAGACCCTGCTCAGACTGCAACATGCAATATGACCACTTCTGTATTCATATCAAGGCCACTTTTTTTAAGTGCAATAGTCTAAACTGCTCTTATTTTTTGGCACCTTCATGGTAGGTGCAGTTAGGTGCAAACAGTTGTAGGTCTGAAACTGCATGGCAATGTATTGGAGTACATTTGTTCTTGTGAACCTGTAGCACAAGGATTATCTTTCACTGATTAAACATGAAAATAATAAAAAAAAAGAAATATTTTACCATCTATAATTAGAATTACATGAGGTTTAAAATCTCTTGCAATTTATTTGTTGCAAGCTACTTGTAGACAGGTGTAGTACAGGCAAGTAGACAGGTGTTTGACTAAATTCTTTGAGGAACGTACATAGAAATAAATGGGAAAGAACATAGGGAATAAATTCAATAGATGACAGACATTGCTCACTTGATGGAGGACAGGACCACAAACAAATTCAAACATCTCTACAGTGCCTAGGTACCCTCATTATTTTGCAAATGATTTTGGAATTGCCATTAAAGAACATACCTGTTCACTTAACAGCTGTGTGAAACTGGTGAATGAGAAACCAAGTTTCAAAGTTTTGTACAGTCTTATTTAGATTAAACACTTGTTTACATATCATCTCTGATAGGTCTAGTAAGAGCCCTGTCTGTCCAGGAGCAGAATGGATCACTGGAGAAATTCTACTTGTATTAATAATTAAGCATGTGGTGCATCAAGAACATCTTTGTGCTAACCATCAAGCTACAGACTCAGTCAGAGCTTTTGCATTTTTGAAGTTTCTTCTGCAAGACATTTTCCAGCTTGTAGAAACTATTCAATGAGGCAGAGAAAAACTAGCTGCACCACCTGAGACACTGGGACACTCAAAAGAGTTAATGAAAGACCCATGTTTTAGCTGTGCTCTAAATATTACAGAATAAAAAATTAAGCTTATCTTCCCCAATCCCTGTGTGAGTACCCACCTGTGGACCGCTGTCTTTCTAGCTATGAGAAGAAATTCAGCAGAGACCCAGAAAATCCTTTGGAACACAACAAGATTTGGATCAGGCTCTTCTCTGTCAAAGCAACTTTGATGAGTCAGTGTATTCACTAGGGAAAAAAAATTCATGTTGACAAAAAAAATCTTGATCACCCTAATTGGAAACTCTGGCCTGGGCTTTGAATCTCTCCCCTGGTATGCAATTATAATGGGTAGCAGTCAACACAAAATCTAAACCAAAACCAAAACCACTCTGCATCTTCTCAAGTTCTGCTGCTTGAATTAAATTATTACAGCCTGCTTTAAAACAATAATGATTTCTACTGTCAGAAACAATGTTTCAAACAGATGTGAACCACACAAAGCATATGTGAAAAACGTGTGATCTGCACACCAAGGTCACAGGAGCCATTTAGACGCCACATGTAAAATATGTGAAACACATGTGGAGGCATGATGCAAACTCACATTTAGTTTGTCCTTTGGCAAGTATCAAGATCATAGGCTAAAAGAACAAAATCTCTCTGAGGAAAACTTTGTGTTTGTGAAACTTTCAATCTTCATAAAAGATTAACTTTTTTTTAGAAATTCCCACAGGGCAGACTTCTTAACCCCTCAAATTATCCATTGCTAATGCTGCCTGATATGTCCTTAGTGATGGAATATTCTTGTTACCCTCTTTCTTAATACCTACCAAAGCAAAAGGTTAACAGCTCTCAACATCTGCTGTTACAGAGCTAATCCTCGGGTGGTAATGCTGTCCTCACCCAGTGGGCTTGGCCCTGCTTTATCTGAGCATGTGGCAGCGTAGGACAGGCAGCAGAAAAATCTTATTGGAGGGAGCCTGTGGTGTTACAAGTTGCTCACAGATTATGTTTAGTTAATAGTGATACTAATGCTGAGGATTTGGCTCACTATCAGATTTCATCTCACCTAAATTCAATCTCAAAAGCGTTAGTCTTAAACCACCTGTCTAGATCCTGCTGTCAATGTAAAGAGAGGCCTTTGCAAACCCCTCTTAGTGTAGGATGCAATGGACTCCTTCAGGAGGTACTTCATATAAGGTGGCCAAACAGCTAACCACAAACAAAAGCTGAACTTCTAGATGGTCAAAATCAGATGACACAAGTTGTTGGCTGTATCCTGTGCATGTGGAGCCCCAGCCCATGAGCCAACACCACCCACCTCCTCCATAGAAGAGCAGAGACACAGGCTTTGTTTCAAAGCAGAAATCTCAGCACCGGACAAGTATCTCCACTGTATAGGATCTACTCACAGCATCTTCAAAAGGAGTTTCTGACACACCCTGTGCCTGCAGCAGAGAGGAACCTGCCAATGGGCTTAGTGCAATCAGCCCTCTGGGGAGTAAAGTTAGGCTTTTCATACTCATTTTCTCTTCTCTATGTCCCTAGAAATCCTGTGCTGTGGGAAACTGAAAGGTCTCCACTCTCCTTATCTTCTCCACCACTTTTTCATCACCTCAGCTGCACCACATGTGAGCTTGATAAAGTCAGAATTCACGTAGCTGAGAAAAGTAGGCTCTGTCTTGCAACTCCTCTTTATGTAATGACCCCAGTGGAATGATTCATGAGAATAAAGGTTTTTGCATGGGAGAGTGTTACCAATTCTGGATCATTTCTTTCATTGTCATTTTTCAAATTAATCACAAAGGTAACTGTAACAGAAAAATGCTAAGGCAATAATATATCTGGTCCTGTTCTTACTGAAGACAATGGCAAATTCCACTTTGATTTTAAGACAAGAGAGATAAAACATTTAATGGAAAAATGCAACAAAGAATTTAAATTTAAGGGTAACGTTGATTTCCTGTAGACCCACATGTACCCACTGCCATCTGTCTCTCTCAGTTGCACATCTTGTAATCCTATACTTCACGAAAAAATTGTTTATGAAATATTCATGGCAAAACAAATAACATCCATAAAAAATCAATTATGAAGTCAATTTGATTTTTATAATTTTTAATACACATATCTGAGATGCACAGGGAAAAAATTACTAAGCCCTCAGCAGACCATTATAAGTTAGATAAGGATTTACAATACAAAATGCAGCACCCATAATACTTGAAAGATGATGTCACATCTTAATTATGTTAGCATTTAGTGGATATACATCAGCTCCACTTCTTCAGATATTCAGAATTTACTGTGCATTTTCTTTGACCCTGAGGGTTTTTTTTTAGAAAACTGAAGTAGGAAGAACATATTCAAAGCAGATTTTCTTCCAATAGTCACAAAATTACCTCAGACAAAAGGGGTTCAAGTGAGCTCTAGGTTTGGCTATTTTTTCCACCTCTGCTGCCTGCTAAGAGTTTAGAATCGCAAGGGGCTGATGACTCTCAACTCCCCTCAAGGGTCTGATCCCACATCATCAAAAGGCACATTGTCATTGTTTTCTGTGGGTCCTGAGGGTGCTCAAATATCAAAATTTGGAGGACTGAAAACTGAAGCTTTTTTTTGGTCCCAGGTCAATGGCAGTTGACTCTGACTCTGCAGCACCAACTGAAGGTTAAACAATGTAGCACACACAGAGGTTCATATTTGCTATTTTCTGGAAACAACTTTGTTCCCTCATTCCTGCATTAGTCTGTAAATGCACATAAGCACTTCCCAAGATGCAGTCACTACAAAACATCATATCACGTCATATTTAAAACTTTTTTTTAAATCTTTTGAATAGGGTTACTAGAGGAACAAGCATAGGAAGGACCTCATCCATATTTGCTCTTAACTTTTATTTTTTAAGAGTTGGCTAGAACCCCGTAGAATTAGTCAACTTTTGTGTTCAAGGAGATTAATGAAGTTTGGACAAGGAGCAAATGTGTCTGAACCTCTTCCAGCAATTATATTTTTTTTATTTTTTTTAATAGAGACAGCTTTTCTTTCCAGAAAGGCTACAAAATGACAGATATGAAATAGAACTACACTAATCCATTGTTCTAAAACTGCTTTTCCCAAAGCACTATCAGGACTTGTCTACCAGACACATTTTTTGCCTTTGGATGCAATGACACTTAACCTACATACCCAGATTCACACCACTGTAGCTGCAGAAACCATGCCTTTTAAATCCTCTGAGTCCTGGCATCCCTTCCCTCTGGATTAGCCCTGAAGAGTTTTCCCACAGCAAATCTCCACTGAATCCTATTGCAAGAATTTGTACCCACCTTCCACAGAAGCGAAAGAAAAATGGGGGCAGAGGGGGAAGAGCTGTGTGGTTTGTGCAATTCTGACTTCAAATGTCATATATCTCACAAGATGGAGGAAGGTCAGAGGTTGCTTTCTTGGCAGACACTCTGGCTCCCACCATACCCCCCCGCTCCATCCACTTCCCATTACGTTTAGTTTGGCAACAGCACATGATTTGGATGCATGTACCCCATTCCTTTAGTCGATAGTGCTGCATAAAGGTGGAAAAGGAAAATATGCATATAAAACAAATGGAGGTGAAGAAGGGGAGGGAAAAAAAGAATATGTCCATCTAGCTATTCTTTTTCCCCTCTCCACAGGCTAACCCCTGAGCTTGGATCTGGGAGATGAGAGTGCAAACAAACATGCTTCTATTTTCTTTTTTTTTTTGGTTTTCAGCCACACTGTGCTCCAAACACAATTTTAGTATGGGTACTCTCCCTATATTTCAAAATAGCTTTGTTTTGTATGCATAGAGAAGGGAAGGGGAGGCGTAGGGGGGTAAAAACCTGAAAAAAAGACTCCACAGTGATTAACTCTGAGATAATGAAGTCCAGTTTTCTATGAAGCACACGTCACGGAGTGAATTGCTGCTTACTTTGATTTGTGCTTGAAATGTGAGACATACGGATTCCCAGATGGCTGTTTCATTGTGCAGAAAAGCAGAGAACACATACATTTCAGTTAACTTGCATATCTTTTCATTTATTCATATAATTGTGATATATATTCCATATTCCAGAATGAACCAGATGGTGAAGGGAAGGCTTACAGTGCAGCTACATTCCTATTCAATAACCTTGGCTGTCTGCACCAAACTCTCCACTGTGCCAGGTGTCAACATTTGGCCGCTAAAATTTTATTCTCTGGAACACACTGGGTGAAAGAATTCGAGATCTCACATATTCCTTTCTTGATATGCATAGTAAATGCCCTGCCATGCTAATAAGAGTTGCAGGTACACATCAAGGGTGAAATGTGTACCCCCTAATAGAAGCCACATCTGATGTTACCATGATAAGATTTCACCATGACATGTTAAAAAGCATTTATAATAAATAAAGCTTTGCATAAGGAAGACTGCAAGTTACATTTTGAGCAAAGTTCATGGGAATTCAGCCTGCACTCCTGTCTAACAATAACGGGAGTGGTGTGTGTAATTCCACCCACAGAGCTGGATTAACTAAAAGGATTTATTTTCAAGCAGTGAAACTGCTAAATTCTGGTACCAGCAGCAGGACTGTCTGCCAGTATCCTGTAAGCCTTTATTTCCCTAAGGCCCATACCATATGACATGTTTGGATGATGTTTAAACCATCCCTTTGTGTATGTTCTTCTTGTGTATTTTTATTATTCTTTTAATTATCTGCACATATATATTAATTCCAGAAAGTACAAACAGGCTTTACTGTCATTTCTCCACCACACTTTATACTATAACATCACTCATGAACGCTAGTTACAAGTTTCCAGGCAGGCATGCGGTTGATCTAAATTTGTGGGACAACAACATTCACATATCTGCTTTCAATTTGTGTGCATGTTTCACCCTGTTATTTTCTTTTTATGGTAGTATTAATTGTTACCAGAAGTCTGTATGAAATGACTGAGGAACCAAATGCTGGAATGCAGCAGATCAGAGATGGCTGTTTCACTTGCTGTTAAGTGAAATGTGGCTAACTTGAGCATTCCCATGAACAGCTAAAGATTTGAGTTTTGGACTAGGAAGAACAGCAATGAGTCTTGCCTGACTGGCAAATTCAGATGCCTTCTGCTGATATATTCACTTAACTGCTTGGAACTGCATGTAAATGTATAATTTCCAGAAGTACAGTCTCTGGAGAACCATTTTTGGTTTGTTTGTTTGGTTTTTTTTGAATCAATGTGCCCAGGTTACTGATGACTAAACACTGTAGTAACAGAAAGAATGAGTTGGTTTATCTAATTGGCTTGGATATCAAAATGGAACTGATCCAGTACCCAATGAAGTCAGTAAGAGGCTTTCCATTGAGTTCAATGGGCACTGGTTTAAGTACCAATTGCTGTTACAACACCAAAGAGATGAGTAATTCCAAGTGCTGATTACCCAGCACTGACCAGCTCTCTCTGCAGAATCAATGGAAAGAGTCGCGTCTACATCCAAGTGCCTGAGCAACAACACTTTTTCAAATGTTAATCTATGAATGATCTACTAAAAAATAGATTGTGATTAGGCAATGGTTCAGGTGAACACACAAGTGTGGCTATCATAAGGAAAAGTTTATCCCAAAATCTCTGCATCCTTGATGCTGCTGTCCCTCATTCCACAAAAGTGCAGGTTATCTGAGGATTTAATTTTAAGCAATTTTAAACAGGTACAGGTTATACAAGGTATTGATTATACAGTCTTACTGTACAGAAATTCTTACTGCTCCCTGGAACATATGCCTAAATCTCCCTTGTAGGTAATTGAAGGAAACCTGGTGAAGGCCTGGGGCTGCAAGAGCCAAGGGTGGGTTGTGGCCAGCCTTACAAGGAGCATCCTTGTAATGTGAAGCTGTCACTGGGGATCTGTGGGTAGAACTGGATCAGGTGCAGAGGCCAAAGGTAGGACTTCTCACAACAGCTTTTTTTGTGCTTCATCCTTTTGGCCTGTTTGGATTACACTCCTTTCCCCCTTGGCTCATTTAAGGTCTATTAATTGGTCAGGGCTCACAACAGGATCTAAGCATCAAGATTTATTTTTGCAGTGTGTCATAAGTTAGCTGCTGGATCAAGACTGTTTTTCTCCCAGGGAAAGAAACACAACATGTGACTGAAAAGTCACTTAATGTTACATACCTCAGTATAGGTAGGAGTCTATGTTGCTTGCATAGTCACTTCAGAAGGCTTCTAGCTATAGGTCTTAAATCCTACCTCTCTCCATTGACTGTAAGGGGCAACTAAAGTATGAACAACACAAATGTCTAACATTAGATGTATCTACTACCAAGTATTCTGCATCAATTGCACCACTCCAGAAACAGTCAGTCACTGGCCATTTGGCAACTGTGGCCTAGGGGTCAAAGTCATGTTGTTCCTGCTTGTGTCCTTTGGGACTTGCAATGACTTGCAATGACTTGCAAATGCAAGCATCCAACACACATAGTGCATGTTTGTGCTTTACCACTATAGATAATGAAGGTGAGATATGATTTTTTTCAGTACGCCCCCCTGATCTGATTTGGAGTGAATGGGGATGCTAACATGTCAGGGAACCAGTTAATGACAGCTTACACAATTTCATGGGAAGCTTTAGTTTTAAAAGGATTATAGAATTTTCCCGTTTTGTAAGTATGACAGTTGTAAAGTCAGTACGACAGATAAAGGAGAGATAGAAAGAATTATTCCCAAAGGACACAAATTCAAAAGCACGCCTTCTGTTTTACTTAGAACAACGTTCATTTTGTGAGGCTTTACTCTGAGCATACTTCAAACCCACATTGCTGCATATCCTCTTATCATCATACCTATGCAGAGTCTAAATGCTGCAAATATATGCATACAGGACAGAGCTCAATCACTTTCACTCATAAATGACTGACAGGCTGATTGCATACAGGCAGCAGTCAGCCAAAGCTAGGGTAAGGGGCCATATGTTGCTAGGAGACAAGGCGTAATGGCATGGGGAGGTATATGCAGGGGAGATGATGGAGCTCGGGATCAGGGCAGGGAATATAAAAAGAGGAAGCCTATTTTGTTTTTATCTCTGTAGCATAACCAGTGCATAAAAGCCTCCTTTCTTTCACGTTCATACAGCAGGAAGCTCCGTCTTTCTCTGCAAGTGTTGCTGTTCGCTGCGCTTATATAGTTGAGGGAAAACTCACGGCACCAAAAGTTCCCAGTCTACATGTATGTAGGCAAGTAAATGCAGACCAAGGGAAAGTTTTAAAAAGATGCTTTTTTTTTTTTTTAATATAGATAAAATAACTGTAGGTAGAAATTGAGTTTTATGCTCAACTTGTAACAAGTAGAAGTCTTTCAAAGGAGCTGAAGGTGGTAATCTGATGGGTAAAATGGAAAGACAGTTGCTGCTGTAAACAGTCATATTAGTGGTCTTGTTGACAGATGGACCAGCTGACTGAAAAAAGTAAAGAAAGAAAAAATGAACTGTGATGCATGCAGCAGCTAATTATCAGTGAGTCAAAAGACTCTTGTGATTGAGGTGGAAGAGTATTTGTGAGATGCAGATGTACAGTGATTGTTCTTTAATTATTGCTATTACCATTTTAGAGAAGGGCAACAAAGTCCTGTGTAGGAAGTAAAACAGAACAAAAAGAGACATAATACAGAAAAACAGAGGTGAAATGGAACAATCTGAGGATGAAATATATCCTGTACTTGAGGTTTTTTTCTCTTTGAGATAGGGATGGAGAAGATAATAGAATCTCTTCCAGTTATATCTTTAAAAGGCTCTTCACTTTTTTGTTTTGTTCTTATTAGAAGTGTATAGATGGGAATCCTTTAAAAAAAGAAATGTACACTGTTCAGCCCATTTAAGATTTAGCATTCAATTTGTGGCACTTTTTATTCTAAATGGAAAAAAATAATGAAAAATAATAAGCTGCAATGCAGAAAAACGTATTGAAAAAAACAGCACATACATGTGGTTTTGACCTGTGAGCTTGCTTTGTGGATCACTTTAGATATGGATGATGCAGTGTTTCTTTAAAAATATAGATAGCAAAACTTAGGAGAGCAAGAACACTGTATCTATCTAGATAACCAACCATGATCCTATCACATGCCATGTGAAAGATAACTGCCTACTTTCCAACCTAAGCATCTAAAAGGAAAAAGACCTTTTATTTTGTAAAAGTATGTTTGATAGAAGTATGGTAAAGCAAACATCAACAGAGGATCTTGTGGCTTGAAAAGAAGAATCATGAATATTAATTCAGGAAATCAACACAAGAGATGTACAGAACACACCGTTCATTTAAAAAAAAAAAAAAAAAGAAAAAAAAAAGGAAAAGGTGATAAGCCACCGAAGTGCCAGAAGAGACAGAGCAAAGGCAACAATAATGACATGATTCAGGTATGTAAATGAAAACACTCCTGGCAAGACAAAGTAAAGAGAAGCTGTTAAAAGTAGCCTCTTTTAGTACTTTCTACTAGTCCTGTGCCTTTTGCAATGTGCCACTTTAGAAAAGCTGAGATCATAGCAGATCTCTGAATGTAGATCAGGTTTTATCAAAGCCCTTTGCTTTGTCTGTATGTTGAACAGAGAGCTGTATTTTAAAAAATGCAGAAATAATGAGGGTTTCAGATATCCAACGTAAGCACAAAAAGATACACTCCACTCTAACATTTCAAAGCATTCAAGCTCACAACAGAAACAGCACTGAGGATACACAAAATTCCAACACCTAGTCATCAGGATTTCTGAAAGAAATCTCCGTCACATATCTTTACTCTCTCCCATCCAAAGGAAAAGATAAAATTCTGCAAAAGTTTAAAATGGTCCATAGGTATTATGAACACTTCCCTATATACTGTACATATGAACTGGCACTTTAAAAAAAAAAATTAAAAGATCATTAGCCCATTTTAAATGAAACTTTTGAAGTACTTTTCTGCATGACTGTACATTATATCACTTTACTAAAGGCCAGTACACCCAACATTTAGATATGTTTTTATTATATTTCAATACAAAGGCTAATATTATGGCTCAAATAAGTTGTTCCTTTGGGGGATTTTCTCCTTTTATTCCTCTTCCTGTTAGTGCCAAGTCACAAGTTAAAATAACTGTTAAAGTAAGCATGGACAAACTTAACCTCTGTACTTCTCATGAAATGGTCTTGGTCTGTTTTAGCAATATCACTTTTCTCTACACATAACTTTATATTTGTATAATAAACAACGGAGTAAGTCAACTGGCCCCTCAAGAAAGGTGTTTATAACCCAAAAATGGATGAGGATATCTTGCCTGAGTTAAGTAATTTCAGCATCAAGGAAATACCACAGAAAAATGCACATTTCAAATATTCTTCTAGTCCCTTGTTATTTTTTCCCTCATCTGTCTTGCCTTTCTGCTAATAGTCTTTAACTTCTAGCAACCTTCTCTTTTACCAGGACATTTCAAACTGGTATGCTTCATGAAGTTAGTTTATTTCCACTGAAAGGCTGGTTCTCCTCACAGAAATTTTTACTTAGGATATGTAAAATAAGATCTTTGTATCTGCATAAAATACCTTTGTACTCATATGTAGAAAGAACATTATGTCTACCTAAAAATTCAAACTCTACATCTACATTAAAATTAAATTGACGGTTCATGGTGACCCAGATACTATCAGCTATTGTTATTGTTCTTTTTGATGCAATTTTGCAACTAGCATCATAAAGGATGTGCTCTAAAGAATGTAGAAATTAGGTGCATTTTGCAAAGCCATGAATGTGCTCTGTAATAATTTTTCATTATTATTATTATTTACTTTTTATTATTTGGAAAAAGAACACTACAGTAATTGTTCCATATTTACTATTGAGAAAAATAAATCTGTTGTGGGCAATACTTCAGTATATGCTATCTCTATAGAGTATATAGAGTAGCACAGAGGAGCATAGAGTAATATATACTACCTTTGTTTCTGAAGGTTAGCATTGCTTTCATGGAGCTCCTTTGTACCTTCTGAGGACATCTGGGAGATATTTGAAGTCTAAAAGTCCAAAATAGCTGGCCATGAGATGAACCAAACCAGGGAATTGATACTGGTGGTCCGGTGTGACATATAAAAAATTAATTTCTTGCTGGTGGTACCTCAGCCTTTTAAGAAGAGGCTTTGGAAGAAGATTCTGCTATGTCCCAGCAGTGAAAATAAGGATAGAAAATAGATTTAAAGATTTTTAGGAAAACATTTTTCTGCTACCATTCTTTCTTGAGATTTGCACCATTGCACCCTGCCTGGATTGTCTTACAATATTGCTTTGTCAGAGGGTCCATCACACCATAAGCTATGGAGGGACGCAGCCGTGAAGGACACCCAGAAAATCAGGAAAAGCCATATAAAGGCCAGATTCTGTCTGTGAAAGCAAGCAGAAGTAGATGCTTAAGATGCTAGTATGTATTCCTAATCAAAACAAGGAAACATTCTTAATATGGTTTAAGTAATTTTATCTCCTCATGTAGAATACTGTGTGTGGTTCTAATAACCCATGTTAAGAAAATATTAATTTAAATTGTAACAGCTACATGTAGCAGGAGCTGAGCTGCTTAGCAAAATAGGGATCCTGTTTTATAAGCTATGTTCTCTAGGGGCTACAAAGTTTTTTCCACAGTATTAACAGAAATATCTATTTTGGCAAAATTTCTGTACAGCCGACTGGGCTCTGAGAGTTGAGCTTATTAGAAAGAAGTAGAATAAAATCTACTAGTGGAAATGAGCAACGAGAAACAGCTACAACGGACAAGAGGGAAGGGATATATGTAAATGGACCAAGAGAATAAATGTCAAGTAGAGAAAGAAACTATATAAGATAATGTTGATGTTATAAGATACACATATAAATTGCCTTCAAATGAAAGTAAACTATCAAAATTACTAGCATAACAAAGCACTGGTCTCACTGATCAATAGGAACCTTTGCAATCTTAGATCCAGTGTTTTATATCATACCAAAACAATGTGGCAACGTTTCAAAATGTTCTCATTTTGGCTTTCAAGAAAAAAAGAAAAAGCAAAAAAAAACGGCATAAACCAGACATTTGCTAACACTTTAACCAGCCAATATGTCATTCTTTTTTCTTGTCATTCTCTTATTTCTCCTTTTAATGATATCCAGTGGTTACAGAGTTTGATTAGCCACTTAAAGCAGACAAAAGAGTTTATTGGTATAATATTTGCTCTTTCATATGTCTAGTACTCTATGACACAGACATCTAGTTGTCACTCATCATAAATCTACAAATGCACAACTACCATATTGCATGCATATACTTAAAGCTACAGTTATAAATTACACTTTTATTAGTGCGTCTATTTTCCTACCGAGCAAAACAATTACAAAGCAAATTGAGAACTGCAAGGATTCCACTTGAGCATTAACTTGGTAGCTGCTTCCCCACTGTGCTGGCACTGTTTTAACTCTTCTTCCTACTCAAGAGTCTTGCAGCAACAGAGCCAACAGCTGTGGCCAAAGGCAGTCAAGTCTGGCAGTTGCAGTTACCCAGATGACAATCTCTGGTGTATCTCTTTCCAATAACAGCGGCAGCGACATCTGGATCTATTGACAGCTCAAAGGTTTCCCTCTTGGCTGAATTCCTCCCTAGCAGCTGTGGAACTCTCTCTATTGCTATCACAAAGTTGGGCTACAAGGAGGATAACAGGGTTCCCTCATCCTGCTATGATTATGAGATTCCTCATTGTGTACTTCTAATCAGTCTCTATCCTCAATCATACTACACCGAGAACTAACTAACTAACTACCCAAATAAATAAATAAGGAAAATTTGAATTTAATTGCCCATTTTTTAGAATGGTCTATTCTCTACCCTTCAAGCATACTGCCTACTTATGCAGCACAATGCTCCTGTTTGCAAGAAGAATTTCAATTCCACAAACTGACTATTTCACTGTTTGGCTTTGGTGTTGTTTTGGTGGGGGTTTTTTTGCTAATTTCTAGGTGTAAATGCATTTTCTCTTTAGAAACACAAAGATATACTACACAAAACTAAAGATCTATGCTCTATGACACAGATTCCAATTGTGACTGAGTAACCATCCTAGAGTTGGAAGTTGAGCAGTTTTATCTTAAAGGTGATGCTTACTGATCCCTGGGTTATTGGATATCAAATACCATAGGAAAGGAGATGGAATAAGAGGGGATTGTAAATGATGTACTACTAGACAGAGAAGGGGGAACATCATATGTGCAGCAGCAATCCAGATTGAAAGAAGAAATCCTCATTTGGAATTCACCCCCAGCCCAATGTCTGGGACAGACATACCGGAAATGGAGAGAGCTGTTGAGGGGTGCAGGTAAGACAGAAATGAAAAGAGGAGTTTGTAGGAAAAGTCAAAGTCAGGTTTTTGGTGAAGACCTCAGGAGAAACAGGGAGAGTGACTTGGGAAACAAAAACTGTTAAGCTGGCATTGCAACATAGGAAACTTTCAGTCTTTTTGTTCTTTTTTTAAACAAAAACAAACAAACCCAAAACACCAACACACAAAACCCCCAAAACCCAACAACAAAAAAGAAAAAAACAAACAAAACCACAAAAAACCACCATACCTCAATCACTACCTTTGCAATATGTTGTGTGGCAATTTAGCTAAGAGTCTTAATATTTGTCACAGTCTTGTGGTTGAAACCATGCTCAGAGCCTTAGAAATTTAAAGATAAAGTGCTTCAGAGAGTGTAAGTGCCGAGAACTTACAGGCCTGTCCTATCCCTACAAATAACTACTAATTTGGTGAACCCAGCAGTAGAGTTCTGACCTCAAATGCTGTGTTAAACAAAGAACTTTCTTGCCCATTTGCTATAATTCTCTCACACAGGATTTCTGCTTCTTTTAGAAATGTCTGATCACTACGTGAAACCTAGAGGCAGGAAAGCCAGACAAAACTCTGAGGCTTACTAAAGCTGGAAATCTAGACTTAAAATTCTACACAAAATATAAATTATTAGCACTACAGTGAATCATATATCATAATGTAAATTAATAATATATTACTCAGTGAAATGCTAAGTGTGATTTTTAATACTATATGGCAGATTTTCTAATTTATGAACTGTCTATTAAATTTAAAAGTCCTTCCATTTCTTTCTTCTCTATCATATATTAAAGTCTCCTTTTGTTTGAGTCTCTTAATCCTTCATTTATTAACAATACCACTCTCTCTTTTCTATTATTGCTTTTGGGTTCTTTCCTTTCATTTTTCCCTTTATTTTCCTTTTACTTTTCAAGTCTCTTGATTTTCAATTTTCATGAAAAAAATATGTAAGAATTTAACCCAAATGTTTTGTGGCTCTCTCTCTATGTTTATAATAAGTTACAAGAATAGATTAAACTCATATACATCATTATTAGAGAGATCCATAAATAATATAAAATAATAATAGGGAAAATAATATCTATCACCTCTAGTAGGTAAAATATGGTAGCTTTTCTCTCTGGAGTTCTTTCTTTTCCACTGGCTTCACTACCTAGTAATTAGTATAATGTGGACTCCAGATCCAGATAATCCTCAGTAGAAGTGTTTTTGCCTGACAGATACTTACTATATAAACATTTATGTATGTATCTACATCAATTAAAATTTTCTGGATCTCTACTAAATTGAAACCCAGGTCAAAAAGTACAAGGTAAACCTTAAAAAAAAAAAAAAAAAAAGAGGGAGAGAAAAAAAAATTACTTCCCTTGTAATTATATTCCTTTGTGGAAATATAAATTCCCATAATCAAAACTGTACATAGTTGCCAGTTAGTTGCCTTAAGCACACTGATTTGTGTTTATTATAGAAAAGTCCTAGTCCCTTTATAACATGGTTACCCTTGGGAAAGTCCATAAATAACATGAATTTTCAGAACTCTATTTTTTCTAACTGGATGACACGTAAAAATTGTTGTTTTCTAAATCTTTTTGTGGTATTTTTTTCTGCTTAGACCATAGTGTTTATCCATAAGATTTTTCACAGGCATTTAAATTGGAGAAGACATAGGGTGCAGCTCTGCAACCTACATGTTATTTAGCAGCTCACTGTAGTAGCAAGAGTTACAGGGGGGATTCTGTAGATCCTTTGGGATACCTAACACCAGTGAAGCCTTGCCTCATAGCAGTCACCACCAAGCTGTTCTGCACATACTTTGTGATCTAACATATCCAAACAGGATGAGAGAAGATAGGGCTTTGTAACACAAGTGGCACAAATGGTCACAACAAGAGGGTCATCTGACCAGTATTCCTAGCTAGTAAAGATTTCTTCTAGTGCTCTCGCAAGTAGAGGGGAACAAATGGAATCCACAATGCTATTATTATCAGTGATTTGTGAAACATGCCATGCTGTATATGGATGTCATGGCGCAGTGTGCAGGAGAGATTTGCAAGCCATTAAAGGAATTATTCTATTGTGAAGCACTTGAATAAATTTAAGCACATGAGTTTCAGTAAGTGAATTGAAACTATTGTGGCTGTTCCTTTAATGTCTGTCTTCTAGTGTTTCTGGGTGCTAATTTTTAATATGGATGTTATGAGACTGATTTTCATCTTTATTGTTTAACTGAGGAAAGTTCTCTGATTTAAGAAGGTTCCTGGGCAAGTGCCTGAAGACTGAAATACTTTTCATCAATAGAATAGGTTCTAAAAACTCATTAGCTTACACACTCTCTTGCTGAAATGCTAGAGTTTTGTCCTGACACCAAAGAGCAGTTCAATCTGCAGACTGGTTTGGGCTTTGGTCCCTACATTGTGTCTGCCAACAATGGTGTCAGCTGTGATCTAGACACCTGTCTGTTACAAAATACACTGAGACCACAAACTCATTTCATACAGATCACTGAAAAGACGTTAGATGGCAATAATTGCTGTTACTTCCAACCTGGATTAGATTTGAACCAACAACCTAGGCTTCATATTCTATTACTGGTCCCCTGAGTTGTTCACTACCCTTGAATTCTTTCTCTGATGCTGTGTTATATACTTTTGAAGTCATATATCAGATTTCTGATTCTGTGCACAAAGGAATGACAATTCATATGAATAATTCTTCAATGTATGTGGATTTGTATCCAAAAATATATAACATAAACCCAATCTATTTTAGGAACATTAAAATTCTGACAACTTCCCAGAAAACAAAAATTAATTATACCTTTCTCAGGCTAGGATCCTTTGGAAGGCTTCTGCCCCTACCAAGGACAAGATTAGGTTTGGATTATTTGTATCTGCAGGACACATACTACAGGCCCAAGTATTTCAGAGGTTACTTAATTTCGTGATAGGACACTGAGGAGGACTAAATACACTCTTCGAGTAAATCCTCTAATGAAATATATGGATTTGCATTGGTAAATATCAGCAAGGAATAAAGAATGTAAATTTTTTAGATATTTTAGTTTGGGCAGGTATATTTGTTAAAAATATACATATTGCCATCAGCAATACCAGTAGAAGACTTTGCATAAAGACATGCATGGGATCAAATAGCCATCGTAAAGGACCATTTTATAATTCTGCTGTAAACTTGATTTTAAAGGCATATATTTGACCTCACAGTAAACTGGGACTGTGACAAAATAATATTTTTGCTCTTGTATTTTTTCAGCTAAACCACAGTGGATTTAGCACTGTTTGAACCTGTATTACATTTGCACACACAAAAATCAGCAATAGGAGACATTCATTTCAGAGATGGTATCATCAAAGATCTCTTTTTAGTTAAAAAAAAAAAAAAAGAAAGAAAATCAAAATCCTGACTCCTAGGTGATGCTTCCTATACATTGCTGTATTTAACTGAGAGTTCATGTTTACAGCTCAGTTGTAAAAAGCTGAGAAAATAGAGCTTTGTTACCCAGACACTGATGAAACTCTAAATAGCATTGCAGGCAGAGCTGTATAATGAGTACATATTAAAATGTCTTTGGTGTCTTCTGAGAGTGCAGAACATTACTTGTTACTCTGACCATAAATGTATAACAACTGTGGTTTTGTAAAATAAGTTGAAACCTCCTGCAGTCTGAAATATAGAACAATGCAGATGACTAATTTGAATCAACGAGGTTCCACGTGGCATGTCACAGTGGGATTCCTAATGATCTTCTACAAGGATACTGTTTGTCTAAGGCTCTCATTTTCTGTCCTGTGATGTGTGGATGTGAACTATGCTGAAAATAATATGAGGCTAATTACCAACCTTGTCAATGGCAATTCACATACAATGATAAACCATATTTCTTAAAATAAAATAAAATAAAATTAAGTCACACATTCTTTCAGTAATAATGACACTGAAACTAAAGATGGTTTCAGCCTCTGCTCATAGTTTCTTTGTTTCTAACAGCATTTTTCAGGCTGGATGTCAGCAGAGGTGAGATTAAAATCAAAAAAAGTAGTAAAACCAGGTTAGAGATTTAAAAAGGATCATGCCCAACAGCATAATCTTCAGCATTTATTCAGACCAGATATATGAGAAAGGATATAACAAAGGTTTGTGGGAAGAAGGATGTTTATCCTAGTTGTCTTTTTTTATAGAGCTCCTCCCTTTTTTTTCCTTCCTGCATTTATTCTGTACAACTGTTAGAGAATATTGCAAAGGTCCTGTTCCAGGTTTAAAAAAACCTGGGTTTTGTTACATTTTCATGCAGTTAATCACCTTCTTTTTTTATCATCCAAGACTGACCACAATACAGTAATTTAATGTGAAACTGCAAGCCTTAAATCCTGATATTCATTTCACAGGCACTGAATAGCCAAGACTACCCAATAGGACAAGAAAAAATATTTAACAAACTGACAAAGCATGATCTATGTTGTTTTAACTTTGAGTATAATATTCTCTGTTGTTGTAAAACATTTTATCCCTCCAGTTTAAATATATACAAGACATCCAGTGCCATTTACTATGTAATACAAAGGCATACAGTAAGTAACAGGTCAAAGCTATTCTCACCTTTTTGACTTACTTTCTCTGTTGTCTTCTTTTGTGATATATGACTTTGGGAATGGGGAAAATGCTACCCTTCTGGTACTTATCTGTGTTTTTTCATCAGTGTCTCATACATCCAGTAGCAGATACAGGCATGCAGATACACCTCCCTGTGTGTCATTCTGTCTACAGCTACACACAGATACACATACATATATGCATATGCAGGTTTTCTAGTTAAAAAACATATTGGTAGGTCAGAAAACTAGGTATCCTATGAAGTATGACAGAACGTTGTGTCAATTGTCATACCGCTTTTGATGCAATGGAAAACATGAGACATAAATAGCTGTATTACAAGCATTAGAGAATCTACCTTCTTGATACGCTATTGAATTAAAGTAGCTTTTTTTATAGTCAGTGCTTCTGTAGCATAAGTAAGTTTAGTGACAAAACAAAACAAGAGATAGAGCAATTGAAGCAGATGTTCCATGAAACTCTTACTATACAGAACACAAGGGTCTGGCATATAGCTCATCAGTAAAACATGAGAATGTACTTGAGTAGAAAAATCACAATCTGGTACCCACAGGCTATTGCCTGCATCTCATGTAAACTGATAAATTAAAGATGCTGCACCATTTTTCCTTGTCTTTCCTTTGTCAAATGCAATCACTTAAACATGCATTTTGGTACTGGAAAACTTAAAAAATAAGCAAACACACCAACATATACATAGTTTACCAAAGCACAGTCTTCTACACACATTATATTTTTTCTTATCTTCTCTCTGTGTACTTTTTTTTAATCTCAAATAATATTGTTTATTTTGCCTGAGGATTTGGACTTGTAAAAGCAAATTTCAAAGTCTACCAACTCCACTGCCTCTATCACTATCGGTAGTAGTGTGAGATGTGTTTATCAGAGATTCTACAGAGTAAAATATCCACATATGGTCAATTTGTAAGGAACCATTTTCAAATTATGCAGATGTTAAATAAACCCACCTATAACCACTAATAAAAACAATATTGTTATGCTATGTAGAATAAAAAGTATCCTGAGAGTCAAAATAATCAAATGAAAAATCAAACTGTCCCCAGACATTTTGATAGACTGGCAAACAATGTAGTGAAAATATAAGGATGTTCAATAGTAATGTATAAACACAATTTATGGTTTCTTAAAATTTGATTATATTTACATGCACAGAATCTCACAAGATGTAGGACAGTTTTAGTGTTCTGTGCTGACAGAGGTCAGCCTTAACAATCACAGAGCAGAAATATGAATCTATAATTTTGAAAATGGTATTTTTTTAGTATAAGTAATAATAAATATAAAAGATGAACAGGGTTTGATTTTTCTAAAAAATAATACTTTTATCATTATTGTTGTCTGTTCCTTATTGCATGGAATTTTAGCTTTTTTGAAAGTGTTTTATGAATACTTAATATTCCTTCCTTGCTTGTCTCTGGCATTCTGATGCTAATTGGGACAAAATGCAAACATTAAAATTTTAATGCCACATCACAATTTTCCAATGGAGCAATCAGAATTGCAAAACAGCGTAGCTTCACTGAAACTAGTAATAAATCAGGTGCTAAGAGCAGCAACTACTGGAAGTAGTGGACTACAGCCAAGCAATACAAGATTTACAAGGACAACTGGTTTCTTTCATTTAAAAACTTTGCACTGTCTTCCCAAATGTTCAAAAATTAACAGGTATCAATAACTCTTTACAGTTTAATGCAGGATTTTATTTTGGGCACATTTGAAATCATAAACATATTAAAACCCAGAAGAGAAATGTAACTTGAAATAAGTACTGTGGTTTTAGTTTCAGTACAGGGCAGGACTACAATGAAATAAATTGCACAAGTATACACTATGTAAGGTGTCCCACCATTCATTTAGTCTTTTTGGTTTTTTGCTCTTATTACTGGCATTACCAAAGAAGACATTGAAGTGTCTTCCTGCAGATACTTAACCCTGAGCAATGCAGACTAACATGTATCTATTTCCTTTAGCAGGCAGGTTGTCAGAGGTATTCCAGGTAGATGACTTTCTGCTTTGCCAATTTGGTGAATACTGTAATTAAGCTATGTGTTCGCCACCACAGGAAAAGTAATCATGTCCTAGGAATTCACAACTGCACAGAAAGCAAGGGGCAGATGAAAAGCTTCTCAACCTTCCAAAGATTGCAAAAATAATATAAAGGCACTAGAATCCTTTTAAAGGGCAGTTACATCTGCATGAAGAGTGAAATAAACTCTTTCTAAAATCTCACTCTCAATGTCATTCTCAACTCCATACCCTCGATGTCAAGATGGCTTTGAGAGTTTATTTTTGATGGAGCTATGGCATTTAGATCTGCTGTAGCCTTCGGCTCTCACAGTTAAGGCAATGATATTTTCACTCTGTGCTTGCCTAAGTGGATTAGGCTCCGCGCTGAAACACACAAAGTATGAGCCAGAGCCTCTGCACTGCTGGGTCTTAGAGCTTGCTCTTCCAGGATGAAAGCAATAGCAGCAGTCCAGCTGCGATTTCTTCAGGGACAGTCTCATGGCCGCTGCCTGCAATGCCACCCACACATCTGCTCAATGTTTTCTCTCATAAGGGACCGGGATTTGACGTTCACTTGAAGAAGAGAGGTGACGCTGCTAATCCTGGCTTAACTGCAGTCCATTTTCCTCACGGTCACAGAGCAGATTGAACTCATAAAACTGAGACTTGCCAGGAGCACTTACAACCATTTCCCAGGAGTGTCTGCAGGGGCTAGAGTCTCCTGTGCCCACATTATGCAGCTGCCAGCCCCTCTTGCTCCTCATTCCTCTTGAATAGCACTTGTTCGTTTAGTAATAGAAACTGAGTCCACTTGGATAATAAAGTGCTCTTAGGACTGATGTTTTGAAGATGAAATTTTGCAAAAAGATGTTTCCATAGCATGCCGAGACACAGCTTCCTGGAGAGCTGTTTCAGGACAATTGTCGCAATTAATAAATCCCCAAAATACTAACTCACAGAAGTAACCTCCTACCAGAATAGGAGTTATAAACTTCCATGAGTAGAAGTAAAGCACTTTCAACACACAATTGTACAATTTTTATTTTACCTGCAAAGGGATATAGTGTGATACGTGCTTAATTTGTGACGGCTCATCATCTTTGAGGCCTGGGCTTAAGTCATGTTTGGGTCACAAATGAGTATATGTTCAATGACTTCATCTAAGTCTTCAGCTATCCATTTCACAGACCTACCACAATCTGACATGGTGAGCAATCTCTGCTCAAGGCCCATAACTAGAATAGCAAGGGTGCTGCAGGTCAGAACTGAGATTTATTGAAAGGGATGTACAGAGAAGCTTAGTCCCTCACTTTCATGAGCACTAAATTCACTCAAGATTTTAATAATAAAAAATGCAGAGTTGTCTGACAACAGTTCATTTTTTTTTCATGAGCCTGTCTTCTCAAATTCTCAGCCTAATGCTGCACATAGTGACACAGCCAGTGTCACTCATGACAGCATTTACCTGCATTGCAACAACATGACTTGCCTGTCAAACTTAAATGTTTGACAAACTGCTCTTTTTTTCCCAAAATAAATGCATAAATAACATGAAGATATGTGCAACTGTTTTGTTTTTTTTTTTTCATTTCTTTTTTTTTTTTTTAAGGGCAGGTATTATAGCTGTCTGTTTTGGAGTTCCGGCTGCATTTCTGGTGACCATGCTGTGGATCAAAACATGCAAAAGGCTGTAAAGTTAGTTTTGTTATCAGCTGACTCCTTCGTTCTATTTCCTTCCTCTACCTACTTCTCCTGCACCCAAAATGTCTGCAGGTGTTTTTCCTGTAAAATGCAGATACATATGTCTATTATGTATGCAATAAAAAGGAGGGGGAAAAAGTAATGAAATGTTACACGCTGAATAAAAGAAATAATACTGTGAATAATAAGATGAAGGTATCTTCAGGTGAGAATTGACAGAAAAACTGTGAAAAGTGGGTGTTTCCCTTTAAGAACTGTGTGTCACCAAAACCAACACGATTTTGATTAACAATGAAGTCATTGCATCTTCATTCAGCTAATTTGTAATAAAAGCATGCAAAGTGTTAGCCATCAGGTGAATTGTGCTGATTTTAACAGTATCAAATATGCTGATTGGAATCACAATATACTTTCTGAATACACTTCTACATTAATTAGAATGGTGAGAGCTCTCCTCCTGTTTTAGTCTCCTATAACTACCAAGAAGATATGTGCTGGGCACAAAAGAATTTGTGATGATCTCATTTCTTCCTTTGGAGATAATGCTGGGCTCTTCAGGTAGCTCTCTGTTGAACAAGATTTCAAATCTTTTCTCTAGGAGACAGACATTCTCACTTTCATGTTATCTCCTGCATCCTACACCTTTCATGTGCTTTCTTAAATACAACCACCTGCAGAAACTGTTATGTTTATTTAATCAACCTGTGTGTAAAACTGGATTGCTAGAGAACATAAATAGACACCGCCTTGTCTCAAAGAAAGGTTGGACAAGCTGTGGATATGCTGGACTAAGGAGGACTGTTCAGTTTGAGTTTGGAATGGTAGGAACAGGACTGCCATTAACATTTACCTAATTTGCCTGCAGCAAAACTACTCTGTAGCCTTTTAGTCCTAAAACTGAATATAGGGAAAGGTGATCAAATAACACTGACATGTTAATCAGGAGTAGCTTCAGCTTCCATTGAATGATACTGTATGACCCTTTTGCTTTAGGCAGCAGGAAAGCAGAATCACTGGCTCAACAGTTTCTTGCAGTCCTATAAATACCATGCTTCTGGTATGTCACTCAATCATCAAATTCCTTTGGTCATATAATGAAAAAGTGGGCTTGATATCAATTCTCAAACTCCACATTTATCTGCAACGAATGCTTTGGCCAGTTTTACAACCACATGTACATTTTTATCATAAATCAACACAGCACAAAGGTCCACATAAGCCTGGAAAACAGTGCCAGTGATGTGTGTTTCTGTAGTTGGGACCTACTTAACATGTAATCTGTTTTATCTGTTCCTTCCCTTGTAAGCAGGCTTGTGTGAATATAATCTTAGGTGAAAGTCTAAGATTATTTCAGAACCTTTTCTATAGTTTTTGCTCTAGGAATGCATACATCTGAGGTGCTTTTTTATAATAAAAACGCCTAAAAAGAATCTGATTATCTAAACTCCTGAGGAGGCAGAGAAGAAAGAATAGGTTTGACCCAGAAAATCAGAAACTGCAGCAGAGTTCTTTTCACCAAATTCATCTGTGCTTCAGCAGATCTGTACTGTGTACCTTCTATTAGGCCAAGAACATATTCATAATTTAAGAGAAAAGCAACACCAGAACAGGAGACACTGGATGAGAGATGAGACTGTCAAATCAATGGCCCTGGATTTGGCTTTTGTCCTTGCCAAATTCTTAGTAATTATATATGCTCCTTCACAAAGTGTTTAGCTTTCTTTCACTGGAACATGGAAGCTCATTTCAGACTGCATAACAGGATGTCATAAACCGTGCTATACTGGAGAAAAAATCCTCCTGCTTTCAGTTGTCACTGCTGGGATCACTCACTCAAAAGCAGTTGTAATGCCTGATTATTCATGTCATAGGGCTTCACATGTGGTTTCTTAGGAGGAAACACTAATAATATATCTATATCATAAATAAAAGGGTGCTGCTTTACCTATTGTCTTAATCACATAGACTACTTGATAGTGACCACCAAGTATAGATCATGGCATCTGGAGTATCCACAGTTAAAACCCTGTTAAGCTCATTATGACACCTTGAGAGGCTGACTACAAAGTGTGATCTTCCATTTTTGTTGCTCATTCTGGTAAAGTAAGCCAGAAGGAGATCTGTCTAGTTACACAGCTGAAAGTATTCTTCAGAAGTAGTCATTCAGTGCAATGGGGAAAAGAAAGGATGTTTAGTAATTTAAAGCTTACTCTAATTTAAATTCCAGTGAGTTCTTGGACTTGCTTAGCTACATGTCTACGGGGTGAATAATTTTACTTTGAATATTTATACTTTGCTTTTGCTGAGAACTAATAGAGTTCTTCCTTTTCCTTTCAAAACTAATGCCAGTTCAGCACATTTCTGCTTCTCCACTATAACCTTATTTTTTCTTAGCTTTCAAAAACATACATTTTCTGAGCAAAATAAGAGGATAGTAAAAGTGGTTAAGAAACACTATGGTAAGCTTCAGCAGCGTTTTTGTCAGCCAGACAGCATGTGTTTCTTCAGAAAAGACTTCAAAGAATGACAAAAAAGCAAGTAATGGAAGCAGACAGCTTTGTTAATGACAGACATTTCTTCCAGGACTTCTGCTATTTTAATGTCCTGTTCTCAGACCTGAAGAGCAGAAGATCCCTGGCAAAATCACACTATAGCTTCTAAATCTCCTAATAAAATGTGACTGTGACAACTAGTCTAGAAGTATCAATAAAGATCCGATATATTTATTCTATAAATAAAAAGTAAAAAAACAAGGTCACGTTAAAAAACAAATGGAGAACAGTACATTGCAGCTCTATCCAGAAATCTCAGTGCATGTGAAGGTGTCATTATTTCCTCTTTTGATTCAGAATATACAGGTTGTACCTCAAGTTATCTGGCAAAAATACAGCAATATCAGGTATTATCATATTCAGCCTCAGTGCAAATATAATCATTAAAAAAAAAAAAGTTTAAAAATGCTTTTCTGCAGAGCCTCTACCTCTGTCTCTGCTGTCAGTCTCTCCAATTTTCTGTTTCTGTAGAGCAACACAGTAGATTCTGCCTTCAGATATAGTCCTGCTAGAAATCACAGAAGAGTTGATTGTTAGACCACTGCTATTTCCAGGACATTCATTCAGGAGCCCCACAAAGTTGCTCTGACAATCCAAAAAGTACTGTCTTTGGTAACAGTGGCAGAGGTTTGTTTCTGGAGCACATGACTGAGTGTATTCACTTACACATGCAGGTTCTTCTGAAAGGTAATTCTTTCACATGCTGTCTAGCTGACAGCATAACAAACACTAGGGCATGCTAAGGCACGTGCCACAGTCTGTCTTACAGACAAGACACCTTCATCATTCAAAAAGCCTTTCTGTTTCCTTAACTTATTACTTAGCATTTGCAGTGATAAAAATCCTTTAAATATTTCCTTTTTTAGCCAAGACATTTTCAGAACACAGCAGAACAGATATAGTTCAGCATCCTTTCATGCTTGTCCTTTTCATGGACAAGGCTACCCAATCGTCACTAAAATGAAAATAAATGCTAACAAACTCCACTGCATGCAATAACAAAACTACCAAAAGGAGAAAGTGTCTTTCTAAACCTTTGAGGTGAACCAGGAATGTACTGACCCTCTTGGAGTCACACAAATTTGTTTGGGAGGGAGCCACAAGGTTTTGAATCCTGATCATCATTACAGTGGACAGTGGGGTGGTCTCATGTATCTTGTCACTTGTTACTCATGCAATAAACCTGAGCATTCTCTAAATCACACAACCCCCTGTATAATAACCTGTGTATATTAGTCCATGTTCTGAAAGGTAATAAATTCAAAAGTGATTTTATTAGAAACTTTTACTGATCAAGTTTCGGTCTCTCTCTCTCTTTTTTTTTTGGTCATTGAAATCTAAATTTGAGGATCCAATCTTATTTCTATGCACAGTCCATTATTTCATAGAATCATAGAACCAGATGGGTTGGAAAGGACCTCTGAGATCATCAAGTTCAATCCTTGATCCACTACCACCATGGTTATTAGACTATAGCACTAAGTGCCACATCCAGTGTCTTCTTAAATACCTCCAGGGATGGAAAATCCACCGCCTCTCTGGGCAGGCCATTCCAGTGCCTGATTATCCTTTCTGTAAAGAATTTCTTCCTAAAATCTGACCTAAACTTCCCCTGGCAGAGCTTGAGATCGTGCCCTCTTGTCTTACTGTTGGTTGCTTGGGAGAAGAGACCAACCTCCACCTGGATACAACCTCCTTTCAGGTAGTTGTAGAGAGTGATGAGGTCCCCCCTGAGCCTCT
>VYXB01001663.1:46851-99742 GCA_013397135.1 Pachyramphus minor
TGCTCTCCAGCCACTCTGTGCCCAGCCTGTAGCACTGCAGGGGGTTGTTGTGGCCAAAGTGCAGGACCCGGCACTTGGCCTTGTTCAACCTCATCCTGTTGGAATCAGCCCATCTCTCCAGTCTGTCCAGGTCCCTCTGAAGAGCCCTCCTGCCTTCCAGCTGATTGACTCTCCTCTCCAGCTTGGTGTGATCTGCAAATTTACTAGTGGTGGACCCAGCCTCCTCATCTAAATCATCAATAAAGATGTTAAACAGGACTGGGCCCAACACTGACCCCTGGGGGACACCACTGGTGACCGGCTGCCAGCTGGATGCAGCCCCGTTCACCAGCACTCTCTGGGCCCGGCCCTCCAGCCAGTTCCTAACCCAGCACAGAGTGCCCCTGTCCAAGCCACGGGCTGCCAGCTTTTTCAAGAGTATGCTGTGAGAAACGATGTCAAAGATTTTGTTGAAGTCCATTTGAAGTATATTTGATATATAACTGTCATGCTTCCTCATATTTTTTTCTCTCCCTAAACGTAACTGCACTCCTTATTTTACTCTTGCACATTTAAATCTTTCCAAGACTCTGATAATTCCTGACGCTTGTTTTTGGACTGCTTCAATTTTTTTTCATTTTTTCAAAAAGGGCAGCCAGAACTATACAAGGGACTCAAGAGGGAGCAGGCCATCACCACACATCAACATGCAGTATTCTCTGTGTAGCTGCACATAAAGAAAAATTCTTAATTTTTTTACTTAATTAAAATGTGCTAAAACAAGGCAACTTCAAGAGGTCACATGTGAAGTAAGGAAATAACATGAGGCTTGGAGGTAAAACAGTGAAAGCTAAAAACGTCTATGCAAAAACTCCAAGGTCATCTAATCAAGGTAATCAGAAAAAAAATTGTGAAACCAACTGGCCTGTGGATTAGCTCAACCTAGGTTCCTGTGAAAGATAAAACTGAGATATCACAGCCCACAAGAATGAGAAGATTACTCAGGAGATAATTTTCACAAATATGAAGAAGGACAAGAAGCATTTCATCCCTACAGAAAGTTTCTGTACTTCCAGCTGTGGGTCTATCTCAAACCTTGGTATAAACAGAGGTATTCTAAGTGAAGGAGAAAACACATGATTTCATGATTGCTGTTTTCACTGTGTGCTTGTGAACTAAGATCAGCCCTTTCACCTATTTATCTATGAAAAAGATTTCTGAAGAGAGAAAATCACACCACTAGAGAGAAAATCACATTTCAACACATTGGCACAGGTACACAGTTAAACCCATTTAGGAGTAGTAATATAATGGTTAAAAGGTTGAACGTTCCCTGTATAATTTTTTTCCCAGTTAAGCACCTGGAAGAGACTCAGGAAAAGGCAAAGGTCTACTTATAGGTCCGAAACAAAAATGATCATGTAGCTGAATTCAGCCTAAATAAAAGGCTTTTCTCAACAAGTGCAGGCCAGGTGCCAAAATCCCTCACAATGAGAAGAATGCAAGCTGTCTCTTTGTTCTTCCTGGAAGCCTACCTAAGTTAGAGGGTATCTCCTGTTTTTGCCAACATACCTTTTGGCATAGACTAGAAGTGTTCCTAATCATGATATCTCTGCCAGCACAAACTCTTAACATGTCTGCAATTGCACTAACAAAATGGTCTTATTACTGTCAGTGGTCACTCTACAGAAAAACAAGTCAGGTTTAAAACAAACAAATGGAAGCACTTTTTATATAATACATAATTAAATTGTGAAACCTACCTGCCTACAGGAACAGGCAGAGGACAAAACTTTATCTGGATTTAAAAAAAAATTAGGCAAATTCATAGAGGAGATGTACATCGTTGGTTATTAAACATGAAAGCTCAGATGCAACCTCTGGCTCAGAAAAAAAAAGTCACTAAAATGCTTACTGCTGGGAGCTGGGAAATCAAACCATGGGAAGGATTCCATAGCTGCCTTATTTTTTCTGTTCTTTCCCTAAGAGTCAATGTTAGAGCTAAGAAACTTTGGTCCTTTGATCTCAGCTCCCAAGCAGGTCACAGAAGTAATAATTCCTATAAACCCTCAGTGAAAACAAACATGAATACTCCACGCTAAAAAGGAGTCTTACCTTATTCAAATATTAGTTGGTCCTTGTGGCCTTTTAAATATTGCAGCTTACTACTAGTCATGAAAATTTCCATGTATCTTACATGCTATAAGCTTTGAAGAGACATTTAGTTTTCAAATCCCCAAGTTCAACCACAGAAAGCAAAGGAGAGGAGTTTGACCAAATACATAAAATTTTAGGGGGTCTTCCCCTCTCCGTTATTTCCTTGGTAATTTACTACAGTTAAGATCCCTCCCTCCCTGTAAGAAGAGAATACAAGAAATACTCTACTGAGTCAGACCAAGTCTAGGTTCATCTAACCTAAATATCTGTCTGCCACGGCTCAGTCTTTTACCATCAGATGGTCATTTGGCTATACTCTCCCCTTGACAAATGCATAAGAAATATTGCCTAAGCTGAATACCTGACTAGTTTCTTGCTGCCAGATCCTAGAAAAAAAAGTGGTGTATAACAAAGGACTCCACTCTTACCATCCTCCGTTCAACCCGTCTTCTTATCATTGTATAAAACTATCTCAACTTGTTCCCATAACAAAAGCAGTAGAAACAATACATAAAAGCAAAATAAGAAACAAAGCAGCAGCAATCAATTCATATTCCTGCCCTTTCCAAACTCTGACATTATCATGCTGTGGCATATACCTCCTAGAGAAATCCAAATACCTCAGCTTTACCTGAAATAGTATGTTTATTGGAATGAACAAAGTAGATGGCACCTAAATCTCTGACATGGCACTGTCCCCAAGGCTATCCTCTGCGTGACATATTAGCAGAACCAGATAACCCAAGGACTTTTGGCTCTGATGCTATCACTTTATTGTTGAATCCATATGATACTTTTTTAGCAATGTTTACAAGCCAAAACCAAACACTAAACACAAGAGACAAATGACAGGAACTGTTCCCATGAAGCAGTTTATGAAATATTTATATAAAATTTTGCAACCTTCAACAGAGACCAGGTTTGCTGTCAGAACCAACAGGACATTTTCAGGCAAATAATCCCTTGTATCAGTTTTCTATAGAAATAGAAAGGAAACTTTAAGAATGAGACTTTGAAAAATGTAGTATAAAACTGGGCATCATACTGTAAAGGTCTTTCCATTACATCTCTGCTTCATTTCTTTGCAAAGAAAAGACAGGTGTTGATAACATACCTTGCCTCTCTCAAAAATGATTTATACTAGAAATTCCACTAAAACAGGGTATCCTTCCTGGTGTTATGGATAGCAATAGAAGTTACTTCTATTTAAATTTACCTGATAAATGAATTTTTCACTTGTCCTTTCTATATACCTTTAAAATTTTCTCCTATGCTGTTTTATCTAAAAAGTTATTAATGAAATATGTATAATACAGTGAAACACATGTAGATATAGAGATCACACCTGTGTGTGCAGTGATATACTCTTTTTCTCTCCTTTCTCCAATTAGCCTCCCAGTAATGTGAGCAGGCTAACATGATTACAGGTAATGAACCAATTACTATTTCTACAGTCATGTTGAACTGTTTTCCCTTTGACTTAATTATGTTTAAAAATAACAAGCTTTCATTATGCTTTTTATTGATGATCACATTTACATCCCAAGTCAGCTAATCAGCCATGAGCACTGAACAATGTGATTTGAATGCTTATTGCTTGTAGGACTACATTTTTAAACTTAGCAAACCAATATGCAGAAATATCTGTCGTTACTATTTATAGACAAAGTCCAAGACTGGAAAGACATGAATCCTCTAGTACTCCTTGCGGTGCACATGGATATGCATGGATATGCCATGCTTATGCCTTCATGTGTCACTAAACCTTTGCATCAAAAGACGCAATATAAGGAAGAGAGGAATAACAAAGTAGTAACAGAGTCACAGCAAGACTGAGTTTGGTTGGTAGCACTGTTGCTCTGATTTAAGTTAAAGAAACTTATTCCACCTCACAGTGAGGAGTTGGTTGGACTTTTCTCCTCTGTGAGCTCTCTTGGAAAGGATTCTGAAGTAATTTTTCATTTATTTATTTACTTGTTTATCTTGCAGCCTGTCTGGGGGCAAGAAGACAATGTTAATCCTCCTGAGCAAAGCTGGGGATAACACAACCTCAAGGACAGTTGGAGTCACCTGGCCAGGGATGGACCCACATAGCTAAAAGAGTTCCACGTGGACACATCTTTTTCCAAAACTCTCAAGAAGCTATATCTTCACACATCTTCAAGCAAGAGCAAGTCACTGCTGTGGTCCAGACTTGGGAATTAGGGCTCCTGTTTGCACTTCTCTCCTCACTTTGCAAGATCACCAAAAATCCTCAGGGTGTTTTCTGTTGCCAGAGCCACGACGTGAAAGTAGAACAGTGCAGTGAGTGATTTGTCCCTTAGTTTCAAATAAATGAAACAAATAGGTTTTGGGTAAAGAATAAGGATTCAGGCCTGAATCAAATTATGGAATTTATGCAGTCAGCTAAAACTTTTGCAAATAAAAAGCTTCTCAGACAGACAAGGTAAGTTTGCATTAAACTGCAGAACTCACAGTTGTCTCTTTCAAATACACTTAGGTCAGGTCCTGCCAATTTTCTATGGAGGCCAAAATGGATAAGCTCAGTGTACTGAAATACGTTTCTTACTTACCTTCCAGGGGTCTGGCCTGACTTCCCACAAGATGGTGGAAATGCATGCCATTATTCCCAGTATGGTTTCACAGGTACATAGAAACCCTTAGGCTCCCAGCAGACATGCAGAAATCTAATGGTGTATCAACACACCACCCTAATTTCCAGTCTTTATTGCAAAGAGAGTTTCTATTGCATTTTTTTGAGTTCTTTGTTTTTGGGTTTTTTTCCCTATTGACTGATACTTTTAAAGAAGAAAGAGTAACACAGCTGTTTTAAAGAAATTGGGCTATCTTGAGGATGAATTTAAAAATTCCCTTTAAGGTACTTCCCTTTGGCCTAAGAAGCTCTTGTAGGAGCTTTTAAAACTTTTCTAGAAGTCATTCTTTCAACTTGTTGGATATTTTCAATCTTTTTGTAAGATGCTTAAATCTTTCCTTCAGCTCAGACATTGGCTTGGTAGCATCAGATTTTGGACTACACTTGGGAAACCAAATGTCTCAGAGTTAGGTACTGAAGCAATCTACTTTTAGGCACTTATGTTGTTAATTAGATCCAGCCTTTTAAACTATCGCAGAAAAGTCTCTCTGCATTAAGAAGAATTTATATTAAGCCATAGAAAAATGTTAAATTTTAATGTGGTAGAGCACTCAAATTTGGTTCTTACTAGTGAAAATCTCATTTAAAAAATGGCTGCTAATGAAATCTCAGAGAAAATATGTTGGCTTCAAAGCAAAATTAAAGACAAATGACCAATGAATTATTGTTTTCAATAAGTTCTTTTTTCGTGTGCTAATTACAGAGTAAGAAAGTCATTCAAGTATCTTATTATCTATCTCTCCTTTTCCTGCCAGGAGTTTCTAAAGGATATGAAAATGGAGGGGGATAGCAATAATTTCATTTATGTTTTAAAGAAAATAATCAAGTTAGTCAGCATTTAATACCTAGAGCCTGAATATTCCATTTGCATGACTTTGACGGACAAATACAATATTATCAGTTCTGTCAGCAAAAGGAATGATAGGGCCTTGAGCAGATTTATTTATTTATATATAGACAAAAAATCATCTCATCTGAGAAAGAATTGACATGGGAGAAAATCCATTGGGCTACAGGCAGAGATATTAATTTTATTATGACTAGCTTCATATTTGACAAAAGTAGTTTTACTGCTATGATTTTTAACATTATTTTCCATAAAAACTTTTGGGGGGAATCCCGCAAGAATTAGATCAACAGTTTCTAAGAACATTTCAGTATCCCAGGTAAAATTGCATGAAATAACTTAATTATTACTTTAGTTTGAATGTTTGCAAGTTGCAAACTCTCAGCATACTTTAAGGGAGCATAAATACATCTTCTGTGCTGAGGGATTAAAACCAGAGAGAACAAAGATATCCATTGTGGTAAATGCTACTAAAAAGAATTGAGTGCCTCTATAAGGCAGGAGATAAATTTTACTTGTTTTAAATGGCAGTAGGCACTGAGGACTGGTGCCATGTGATGTTTCTGAATTCAGAAGTGTAGAAGGAGTGCAGTTTTGTTGAGATCCCTCAGTGATTCTATAATTCCATGATTGATTCTATGATAGACTCTGGGAGCCTCAGCTCCTCCCAGAAGATGCTGCAGGCTGAGCATCAGTACTGAGTTTTCTCAGCATATCACTCTTGCACTTTGGGTTCTGCCATGGATGCCCATTAAATCCTAGTATTACCTAAAAAACTGCATTGGTGACATTCAAAGTGATGCACCAATTTAGTCCCGCTTGCCTCACAGAACTCCTATATGAGTATTTGCTTAGTTATTCCCTGAGGTCCTACTCGTCTGGTCTCCTGCCAAATCTTACTTTTAAAGTGAAAGACTTTGGCTCTTGCCCTTTCAGCACCTCAGCAAGTGCAGGCCAAGGCTCCTAGAGAGACAGCAGTGCACCCAGTCCCCCAGACAGTTGTCCCATGCCAGTCAGCAGACTCTACCACCCCTCATCAGGGTCCTGGGTGGTGAGATGGGCCTAAGTTGTTACTGGATGGCAGGCAGGACTCTGGTAGACATTCTGCCATGACTCTCCTCTCTAGGATCCAATTAGGGCCATCTGGACAGCATTGTAATCAGGAAGGCACATAATGTTATGGATCAAAAAGGAGACACTTTTATAAAGCTGTTATTGCTCAGTCCAAAACAGTTGGAGAAATGTTTTACAAGAACAGGTAGAGCCAAATGTCAGCCCACTGAGAAGCAAAGAGAAAAATAACACCTGTGAGATATTAATTCTTTAATGTCTTATGGTCATTTCAAAAGCAAATGTCCCAGGTCAACATTTCCCTGAGATCATCTTTTCCTCAAGTGACAGAACAGTTTTTAAGCAGTTGAGAAGTTTCCCCGAAACTGCTTCATCTCTCTCCAAGTCTTCCTCACTCCAGAGAGGAGTGGCTTGCATCTCTCCCCGGGGATCCTTCCTATCCCCAGTGTTTCCCACCAGACCCTCATTGAAAGGACTGACTTCAAAGAACTCACATATATGTCCTGAATATGGTAAGTGGGTTTATCTCAGATCACCGTCTGCTACTCTTGCCTATGGGCAAGTTATACCTCAGATTTAATGCTTTGACTGCAGAAATGCAGAACATGGGTAGAAAGAAGCACATGGAGTTCGTGGTCATAGAAATAATGCCAAGGCCTGCTACATTCTCCCTAGCACCATTTTTTCACTCCTCCAGAGCCTGGTCACACACTGGAGGCACAGGCAAATCTAATGGAAGAACATCCCTCATGCAGGACATATATCATGCCCTCTAAGAACTTTAGCACAGAGTGATTTTTGCATGAAAATTAAGATGTTGACAACATAGGCGCTTTGGGCATCACTTGTCCTAGCAGTGAAGAGGAGGGGGATAGCACATGCATGGATTTGAGCTGTATTCAGCACAGTAAGGAACTTGTCCCCAGTGCTGGTATAAAGTCTGTCGTTACACTCCTGTTTTTATCATGTACAACCGCTTCAATTGTGCCAACATACAGATTTTCAGGTGTATTCTAAACTTTTTTCAGTTGATTTTGACTTCTTGATTTTATTTTTATATTTTGCTGAGCTTGTTATTTAACAAGGTGTCCCGGTTTGGGTTCGAGGGTAGCTTCGAGTCCGCGGAAAATCCTGTGCTGTGTCTCTGTAAGACCGCTCCTAGGAGTGGGGGGGAAGCAGGGTGCAATCCCGGACCAAAGAGAAATCACACACACAGAGGGTTGGTGGAAAAGGGCGAACTACTTTATTAGACAAAAGAACAGCTTTTTAAATGGTCTCTTGTAGAAAGGGCTAGAATTTGGGCAGTATAGGGGTGATATATGTAAAACTTAGAGAGATGGGATAGGGTAAGATATAGAGGAATGGTGAGGAATATGTCTAAAAGATAACTGGAGTAATTACAATTGGCTAGGCGTAGCCACAAATCTCCTTAGCTGTCTCATCTCACAGCTGCTGCTTCTCTCTTCAACAGAGGATACACACGGGGCCAAATAGCTCCTTTTCCTACACTCTAGCCTCTCGATCCCTCCACTGGTCAAAGTTGGTCTCGAGTTCCAATCCAACTCCAGCAGCAAGGAGCTACAATATTCCATATCCAAAGAAAAGAGAGGTCATACTCTGTAGTGACATTTGGAAAGGCCAGGCTGAGGCAGAAAAATGGGGACTGCTTGAGTCATCCTGGCTATGATAGGCCTCATATTCTGAAGGCCTGCCTTCAAAATGACTGTTCTGGACTGGAGATATTAGTCTGGGGGCTGGTCTGGGACCTATCCCACAGGTGATTCATCCCAAACCCCCTAGAGAGGGTTTGCTACAGCAGGGAAAATATCAGAGGTTTCTTCCTCCTTTGACTTTCCAGTCAATCTTTCCACAGACTTTCAAACAGAAGAGTTCTCCAGCCTTTTAATTTAACTGCATTGTATTCCAAGTTGGTGTTTTCATTTTTTTAAGATGCTTACTACATTTTGGGTGCTATGTTTATTGCATATTTTAACACCACTACAACAATAAGACCAGAGCAAATAATTTGCAGTGAATAACTTGAAGAATTTCATCTCTGCTCTCATTCATAATTTGTCCAGAAGCAGCTAACAATGTTATTGAATCTGTTGAACATTCAGAAATACACCACCATTATTTTAGTGACTTAGTTTCAGGTCTACAGACTGTGTATGAACCTTCTATTGCAAATATATGAAAAAATACTTATTTTCAGCTGAAATATGTATTTTTAGACTCAATGCAGATATCACATTATCTACCTAAGTATTTAATATTGAAAGGCATTAATTTCTGCCAACATATAAAGGTAATATGAGATTAAAACCATGAGATGAAAGCATTTTTATTTGGTTTCGTCTGCCTCCAGTTCAGCCTCAAAAGAGCAGACAAAACATGACCAAAGTTAAAAACAGCTCCACCGGAACAAAATTTGTTCACTGATGAACAAATCAGTGTACTTTCTTGACTCTGACTCAAATTAACATTAACGGAATATATACTCCAAGTTTCCAATACTGAAGAGGCAATAGCAACAACCTAAGGGCTAGTGTTTCGGTTTTTTTCAAGTGCAAATACTAGATCTTACAGGGTCTCTAAACTGTCACGTCTGTTGGATCAGAATGCACCTTCAAGTACACCTTGTGATATTCTGCTGTGCTGGCATTACCAGACCATGATGGCACAAGCTGTGGGTAGAACAGAAACCTCTGTTCTGAACTTTCACGTGCATTAATTTTCCACTAGCATTTCATCTTAGTACCTCATTAATAAATAAATATTTATGAATAAACAAATATATAATAAACAAATAAATAAAGTAGATTAGTATTATTTAATACGTTTGTGATTCTAGATTCAAGAAAAATGTCCCTGATTTTTGTTGATCTGTAGTGGGAAGGGTTTTAGAAACTTGTCTTTTTATGTGGAGATTAAATATAGGCACTGGGAAAACCGTTTTTGTATACGCAAGGCTTGGTCGCATGGTTAACATCTGGAATGTATTCATTTCTTCTATAAACTACATATGACTCCCTTTCTGCTGCATTCCTCAAGCAGCAAGCAACATAGATGTATTAATATTAACACGCCTTTGATTCACTTCTCCCCACTTTACAGTCTACAGACATATGCCAACAGCATGTCATTGGGCATGATGTAACCAAGTCTGCCCCAGGAAAGTCAGAGAGATTATTTTACCAGAAATTGGGCCTAAAAAGACCACAATTTAATTTTATATTGTTAGGTATGCTGAAAAATATGAAAAGAACTTTGGCTCTGCACTATTTTTCTACCTCTGCAGTGGTAGAAAGAGCAAAAATCTCACTTAAACCTACAGCTGAGATTTCCCAAGTGAAAAAAAAGAAAAACCAAGATGTAGTAAACTGGATGCAGACAGCCTTATGCCTACCAGTTCCTCCTCTTGGACAGGGATAGAAAGTAAAATAGCATGACGGTGGAAGAAGCACTGCTAAAGATGCCTTGCCTTGTCCACCCCTACCTTAGTGACACTTTTGTACAGCCACCTCTGCTGCTTAGATGTTGACAACACCCCTGGCACTGTTTTGCACTCTATTTCCCAAGTGTTTTCCTAGAAAAAGTTATTCAGGGCAAAAATATGGGATGATCACCCTGTCTTATTCAGAGGGGTGAAGGGAAAGGTAGCCTTGGCTCTTGCCAACAAGGCCAGGGCAGGACTCCAACCGCCAGTGCTGGTATAGCTGTATCCTCAAATAGATGCAGCACATTAAACAGTGGGTATTTTAGCTTGTGTTTGCTCCAGAAAAGGGAAATACATCTCCACCCTCTGCCAAATGTGATCTCATCATAGCTGTAGCTCTGGCCTTTGTTTTCAGGTTGGTCCTCTCCACCACGACCTGTTATCTATTGCTTAATAATTGCTGTATATCTTCATCTATAGCCCAGTAGATGGACTCAGAGTTTGAAATCAGGTGCTCATTATGGCTGTGTGTGCTGAATACAGAGAACACCATGAATGTCTCAATTTCTTTAATGGTAATAAATACTGTAGAACAATATAAGCTTTGCAAACTGTGTAAGAGATTGGGTACATTGAGGTTTCAGTAACAGGGTCAACAGATCTTTCCAACTGCTGAGACTGAGCGAAAGGAGATACTACATGGTTGCTCTTTATGTTTAATTGAGAAACAATGTGTTGTTTTCATTAGTAATATGTTTGCTTCTGAGATACACCATCAAGGTGCATGGTGATTGAAACTGATTGTAGGTAGCTCCAACAAAAAGTCAGATTGTGACAGGACATTGAATTTCACTAGCTTGCCTTTTCTAGAATGGAGTCATCTGGAACATTATGCTGATTCTGGGATAATACATTGCTACAAAGACTGGAATAAATCTGAAAGAAAGGTCAGAAGTCTAGGAAATATGCTGGGAAAAGAAAGAATGCATAAGTTGGAGTTATTTGCTAAGAAAAGAAGGCAGACTGTGACATCTTCATCATTAAAGGCTTTTAAGAGTAGGCTGGAAAAAAAACATCTGTCAGAAGTGACATGGCTGTAGATAATCTTGTCATGTGTAAGGGAATAGATTGGATGACTTCCCAAGAGTTTTTTCAGCTTTAAGATTCTATTATAGACCAGATACACTGTCTATTGGCAAGTGATACCTTGGGTGTGGGGAGAACCTGACAACATGGAGAAGCTTATTGAGCCCCAAACATTTTTACATTGCATAATGGGCCCTGAAACTGTCCTACTCTGCATGACTGCCCCTGCTGAGAAAGGAAGGACAGTACTGCTGGGAGGAGGCTCTTCATACAGAGTAATTTATTTCAAAGTAAAAAAAAAATAGGAATGTAAAAATTACGTTAAGAGACATCTTGATTTCTGGGAAAGTCAGCAAAATACTGGAGTATCACTTCATGAGATAGTAGAGAACATTCAGAAATTTTCTTTTATCTGTCTTTAAAAATGTTTCCCTTGATTAGACAAGAGAATTTTGACCTGTCACCTGTGATCTGAATTACAACAGAGTATGCACTTATGTGAACAATTAACATAGCCCATATAAGGATATTATACCATTTTTTCTATAATTTTATAACAAACATATAGCAACAACTTTTAAATTAAAAAGAATAATTTAAAAAAGTCTCTTACATCATTTTCATTTCTGTAATAGTATAGCACATCTTTACTGACTTATATGACAAGTTTTGTTCTTTTAAGCCATGTATTTTAATCATCTAAGCAGTTTAGATATTTTCAAACAGCACCCCTGTTTCCCTATGTGATTATGCAGACAAACAAAATAAATCCCTAATTTACCTGTTAATTTTTAACACTACTTTCTGACAAATGATTCAGTTTGAATTACTGAATGTTTTTCAGTTAGGACATAGCTATGGATACCGCTGTTTTTGCTCTCTCTCACACACAAACACACATACTACCATGAGGAGCACATTGTCATGTGAGTATTCAAAGCTCTCAGCCTTCATTATATGTCCGTGTGCAGCTTCATATGAGTTCTAACCAAACCACAACAGCAGCGCCCAGTGCAGTCACCCCAGAGTTAAAACTCCTCTGGATGGAGGTAGTGCTATACAAAGTCAGCATGGGCTTCAAAAGTGATGTGTTTGTGTCACCTGTACTTCAGAACAATTTTTAACCTGTCATTATATCTCAAATCTTTCTGCCTCCATGCAATACCTCGTTTGTTGGTTACTCCATTTATTACTCTTTTGATTTTTTAAAGCAAAACAAAACAAACAAAAAATGTGAAATCAAAGTCTTACTTATTTATACATTTGATTGAGAAGCAGAGAACAAAGAAGATTTTTAAATAACTTGACATCCTTCTAGCATTGTGTTAACCTTACACAAGGCAGAATTCCAATACTGATGAGGAAAAGTAAGAGATTTTTCTGGTAAATATAAATCTGCTGAGCACAGTCACATTCTGGTTGCACTCCCAGTTCCCAGGCAGCAGAATGAGATGGCATACAAGCCAGAACATCTGCCCTTAGTCACTGGAGAATTATCAGATAATCTTCAGAGATCAGACGTGTTTGTTACTCAGCTGCTTTTTGCCACCAGAGCTCCTGGAATTGACCCCTGGTCTAATAAAAGCAGGGGGAGGAGATTACTTTAAATTTGAAGTAAACCAAAACCAGGTTTCCTGCGACATTTAATTTGTAAGAATGCAGCAACGACTTCAAGAAGCACAAACTGCATCACCACCCCCACCACAAAATTAAAGCATCGTTATTAACAACGCACAGAACCCACTGAACTCAAAGAAATTTTCCAAACACAAACCATTCCTTTCTTAAGAAATCACTTCAAATTGTAAAAGCAACAAATGTTTTAGCCACAAATGAAGGAGCCACTGCCTGTCCACAAAGCTTCTTATGAAATTTCCCACTTCCTAAGGAAACCTATGAAGACATTTGCTAGTGTTAAATTGGTGAAAGATCTGTGCTTTCTAGGAGATGCTGAAGTTCTCTTTTTCTGGACACCGCCATAGGTTGAAGATAATGAAGGAAAACCACACATTCCAGCTGTCAGAAAGTTTCAAGTTTTTCTCCATAATGAAATTGGTGAGCAGCAGTGCATTTGTAGAAGCAGAATTAAAAAGAGGATTAAAAAAAACACCCAAACACAAAACCAAAGGTGCAGCAGCATTCATTTCAGTTATTGATTAGGGAAAAGACACAGAGAATACAATAAAAAAGTATCACCACAGAAAGGTGCCTGAAAGGAAACACAAAAAATGCAGAGAGATTATGATGAAAAATCCTCACTACAACATAGGATTTATTTTCTGAAGCAAGAGATTGCCAGGGACAAACCTCATTAATGTGATGAGAGTCTTTCTAAGATAGATCTTGAAGAGGGATTTGTTCTCTCATGAAGTCTAAAAGCTACTATTCTGACTTTTCTGGATTATCCTTCCTCTGGTGTCAGGTTAAAGGAACAAAGACACTGCAAGCCCCCTTCTCAGTAAATTGACTTTTTATGATTAGCTGCATTCTGGCAAAAACACATCACCCACCACCTTACAGGTGACCAGGGTTCCTGGGACTGATGCCAGCTCACAGGAGCTCTACAAGGCTTGAGGACATGCAGGAATGCCTTCTCTATTTCCAGGCTGGCTTAGCAAGATAAGACAGAAAACACTTAGAACAGCAGGGTCCTGATCGCTGCAGTACAGGCAAAAGAGCTCTATCAGTCTTTAACTGTTTTCCTAAGGGAAGTTCATTACCAGTGACTTTCTCCTCTATAAAAAGTTTGCAGATTTGAGTACAGCAGAACATTTGGTCATTTCTCGTACTTAACTCAAGAACGAAGTTCAAGCTATTAAAGCTCAGACATGAATGATAAGCAGCTGAATGTGCATTTAGGGATCTGAGCACACAGTCTGTCTATAAATCTCTGCAAGGGTGCTGGGGAGCAGCATCTCATGGCTATAAAACACTTTCAAAGATAAAAGTGCCCACAAAGACATTTATTTGCACAGTGTTTTAGTGTAATTCTGGAGAATAGAAGGGAATTCAGAAATGGGAAAGGAGTGAGAAAATGGAGAGAAATGGAAGTAAAAGCAAAGATGGTGTGAAAAAAAAGACATTAGAAAGCGATAGAGAAGGAAAAAGGTGATAGGATTAAGTGCAAAAATTAATCTGAAAAGCCTTTCCAAAACAAGAGAGAAGTAAAAACAGAATCTAATGTGGAACAGATGAAGAGCAAAGAGGAAAAAAGATTGGAAAAGGCAAAGAAGAAAAAAAAACAAATTGTGGAATAAAAATAGTTACAATATGGAGATGGAAAGTAAATAAACATGCATTGAAAGTAAGGAGAATGTTAGTGAGGTATTGTTTCTTGGTTTATTCCCCACAAAAAGGGTGAAGTTGTGTGAATTCAGGAATGATATGAATGATATATTCTGTATTTAGAGCGACAGTGGCCAAGATTCTGATTCAATACATAGCAGAGCTGTTAAATCACTTGGTTTTAAGGCATAAAACCAAGGAACAACATTTCCTTCAGCATACTTAGTGGCGGCAGCAGCATCACTTCTTTTTCCAAAACACCGAAGTTGAGGCCACAGGCTCCCTAGTTTGGATGTGGAAGGGCTGGGTGTCTGTCAAGTGCCTCTCTTAAAGTATACTCTGGTCTCTCTAAAGTCATGGTATGAGTGAGACAAGAAGCATTATCCTTTTTTACCTCTGTCACAAGCTCCATGCATCAGTCTTTCCACACAATATTACATTCCCCCCTCCCACTAGAAAGAGGCAGCCCATTGAAACAATTCCAAGCAGCACTGTAAGGGTTATGGCTCTGCAAAGACTGTGAAAGCAAGTCCTGCTCATGAAGTATTAGATCCTTTCTGCCTGTGGGATTTTAAATCTGCTCCAGGATATTCCAGGGGGAACACAGATCAGAGACTGATTATGGATCCAAAGAGATTTGGCAAGTCTGCTTTGGGCCTTCAGCAAACCCTTCTAACTGCCTTGTGGAAAATCTAATGGATTTTTAATCTTTACCTCTGTCAGCACTAAAATCACACCCACAGATTAAAAATAAAAATCTCAAACAGCTAAATTATATAGGTCTTTTGTTCAAATATACTTTTTTGCATAATTTAGTGCTGTGGTTGGTAATAAACATGGAGAAACAGGATTCCCTTTCAGGAACACCAAATCTTAATAAGGTGGTTATTCAAATGACTACTTCTGTTTATGGAAATATATTTTAAAAATAGAAAGTGGTTTGGTGTTTTGATCTTCTGTTTAAAAGGAAAAAAAGTGATTCAATAGAATTAGTAACACTTGCAGCATATCAACCAACTGTCTCATAGAAATGCAATTTAGTAAAACGTATGTGGTTGGAAAGTCAGGCCAGAATAACAAGAGCTAACTTCAGATCCACCCAAGACTTGTATGGGGGCCACACCAATTAGCATAATAGTTGTGTTTGTTGGGAAGTAAAGCCTTTGTGCTTGGGATGTTTCCCAATAAAATAATTGTATTTGAAGTGGGATGTAATTTTAATGTTTCAATGCCAGAGCATTTACTTGCTGTGTCTGCTTTCATTTCAAATGATGCTGAGGTTATATTTTCTGCTTGATACTGCTGTCATCAAGCCTATCCAGTAGTTTTATTTACTGCAAGGGACTGACAGTGAAAGGGGAGTATAGTTTCCCAGAGTTTAACTCAAAATGAATGACCTAAATTGTGTAAGGCCCAAGTCATGAAGAATTTAGTGGGTAAAAACCAACCAACATTAATGGGAGAACAGAGAAGAGTGAAGAACCGAGTTCCTTCTAAACAAATTTTTCATTTGACCTATGCCATTAAAATCTTTCAAAAGGATACACATCAGATAAAAAGCAGTCTCTACTAGATCTGAATGGAAAAACCCATGAATAAAATAGTTACTAAATTTAAGCTTCTTTTCTGTTTGCAGACCACTAGTGGGGCAAACATCGTTCCCTTGTACATAAGGATTTATCAAGTGTAGTGGAAAAATATCTTTCTTGGAATTTATGGTATTTAAATTTTGGCTTTTCTTGCTTACATGTGACTGATAGCTAAATCATTGGCTGTTTTATTTCATTATTCCAGATGCATACTAGCCTGCAACCCCACATGAACTTAAAATGTTATTTCCATGAAAACATACTTTTGACACAGAAGCTTTTTTGTCACTAAGATATTTTTCAGAAAAACACAATTGCTTGAATTACCAGAAAAATGAACCAAACTACAGAAGACAGAAATTCATTGAAATCCAGATCCACTGAGATCTAAAATTAATCCTAATAATGTTAAAAAAAAGGATCACTACTGATGTGCAAACAAGTGAAGCAGAACAAAAGCTATCACTAGTTCCCAAAGCCACCTGAGATCAGGATATGGACAGCACAAAGTTTGCAAGTGATATTTAAAAATCAATATGAAATTTTATGGATAGATAATATGAGTTCAGGGAAATGAATAGATCAAATTCTGCTGTGTTGAGAAAATGCATGAAATAACTCAGTACATATTGAAGCTGCTGAAGAACTCATCTTATTAGAAGGCAATTATCAGTTGTCCAGACATATTTTAACACTCACTTGTGTCCAAACATCCTCTCTTGCACTTTTCAGATCTGCTCTAACATTTAATTATCCTCAACAACTACTACTGATTTAAGGTTTGGTATATCTCTGAGTTATACATGACAGTTTAATATTTATATTTACATGTTCCACAACAGACAGAATTGAGACAAACACAAACCCAAGGTTTCCACCTCTGGGGCTGATGGTATCTGAGAACTGCCAACTATGAAAGTGCCAGAAGAGTGTTGACAGACCAGGGATAAGGTCCAATTAAAGGAATTTTGTCTTATATGGTTTCAGTTTTAGAAATTCTCTGGCTTTCCAGTACTGTAAATCAGCCAAACAGACACACTGGAAAGATATTATATAAAATAGTTTTTTAAAGTGCAGAAAAAGGTCTGCATGTTATCTAAATATATATAGTTCGACACATCACGGGATTGATTCCCCCCTTATTTACATCACTGTAACTTTGCTAATCTCACTACAATTACTTCAAATACCCATTTGTAATGGAGAGTGGAATCTAGCTCTAAATCTGTGTGTGATATAAGCTCTGTAAAATATATAAATCTAAACAGCTATTGGGCCTAGCCCCTGAGGTACCTGATTACACAGCAAGATATAATTGATTTGTGAATGCTGAAATTAAACATGGAATGAAAGCAGTCTGAAATAATGTCAGAAAGACCTTTGCTGGGGTATTTTTTCATCAAGAGAATTTAGAGAAAGAAATGATCAGCAACAACTGATTAGTTCACAATTAACATAAAAAAATAAAAGCATAATTCAACACATTCAAATCAGTTTCTAAGTTTCTGGAAAAAAAAAATTCAGGTGTACCATCCACTGCTTATTTCCTGAGGTGCCCACAATATAATATACACTGTCTGAATATGGGGAGCACAAATCCATTCACCAGTGATCTGAAAATCCAAAGTTCTTGTCTGAAATCCATTCTTAATCTAATCCTACAAATATATTTAACAAACTGAATAACATTTACCTAAAAAAATAAACTGGTATAAATTAATGACATTGTCTCTTCATTGTAGAAGGAGCTGCAATTTTTAATTATGGCAATCCATCACAAATTAAAAGAGCTTAACTACAAACAGCTAAACTGAACTAGGAAACAAAGCATAGTCTCTCTACCATGAGGAAGTCCAAGGATTAGTAACTAGAAAAATAGATGGTTGAGTCTCTGGGATAAATATAATTTGATTCTCAACAGAAAGCAAGTAAAAGTTAGAATATTGGCTATCAGATATACAATTACATATACATGCATGAATGTAAATTCATGTTCATGCACATATATGTTTACATGTATACATATTCATACATGCATGTGTATTGATACGTCTGTACTGAAGGACAAATGAACAAATCCAAAGCTATGGAGAATCTCAGACTAAGAAAACCAAAACTGTCAGAGTGAACAGTGAAATCTCTCAAAATAAACAATTTTTTAGAATTTTATAGTTGCAGATCCAAAACTAGTTGAAGATATTCCATACAAAAGTTGCTGGAAATCTGAAGAATATAAATGGGTAGGAATTAAAGGAATTAAAGCTGAAAGACATAGTTGTATATTTTCCACTGCTCATATCCAGCTCTTCTATCTCAATGAATAAAATGCATTTCAAGCAAACATTTCTTATTTAATTTTTTTTCTCCTTTTCTTGCTAAGGAATATGTACCTTGTGTCAGCTTTTTTTCCTAATCCCACTGAACACTACCTTCTGTCTTCTGAGCACACACAGAAAAGACGGAAAGGAATCCCTTTTTTCAGAATCTTTACTCCTATTGCAGAATGCCAAACATATAGAGTCAAAAATTCACCAGTGTTCTGGGGGGTTTGATTGGATGGCTGATCTTGTTTGCTTTTAAATGTTCCATATAACGAATGATATTTCTGGAAAAACTGAACATTCCCTGGGACCACATTCACTTTTTCATGAATTCTGCAGTACCTGTAGAATCTACTCTAAAAGAAATGTTCTAAGGTCAGTGACCTTCTGACAGTTCCTTGCTAGGGAGTCAAAAGGGGTTAAGCTAAGCCTGAATTCAAATAAAAACAAAATACTGTCCATAAATAGCTTTGAGCTTGCAATTGCTCACTTTGGAAATCTGTTGTTACAGAAGAGTGGAGGCAAAATTGTTGTTATAGAAGAGTGGAGGCAAAAAAAGTAGGGTTCACCAAAAAAAAATCTTTCAATTTTTTTTGTTTTGTTTTCTGCACAACATTTTTGTCATGTTATCATTATTTATGGTGTAACAACCAAGGAATTGTACTGGTTTGTGATAGGCACAACACAGACAGGTAGAAAAATATCTCTGTCTCTCAGGTCTCAAAGCCTAGCTGTCAGATAGGATGCTGCAGGTGCATGAGGCACACAATTAAGTTCATGTTGGCTAGAAAAAGGAGAGAAATAAAAATAAAATGGGTTGAGCAGAGACGTTGACTGTTTTCTAATCATACCAGTACCAAGTTGTGACTTAGAGGTGCAGCAGCATAAAGGAGAGCTTTAAGAGAAGGATTAAACAATACAGCAGATATTCCCATCAAACTATATGACCTTTTTACTTTAGTTTGGGGACTAAATTCCTTGACAGTTTTTCATGAGTGAAAAACTCAGAAAAGAACAATAAGACCTAATAGAAATGACCAACTTCTAGACTGGATAACTGTCATCTTGTCATCTTTCCCAGAATTTCCAAAGAAAAAATTGTACATTCTTAAGACTTCATCTAAGCTAAGCATATCACCTATCTGACTTGTGAGAATCCCTGTAAGTTAGGAATTTATGTGCATTAACAGAGCAACATCAGAAATCTGGAACTAATACCATGTAGAAACTCTACCACCAGAGTATTTCCAGATGGCAGTTAGCACAAACCACTCAGACATCAGAGCAGGTATAAGAAAACTAGGGGGAAAAGCACAATGTGCATCTCACATTAGCAGTATTTCAGACACAGGGAAGGATAGTCTTCATCAGCACTTGTAAAGAGGGTCAAAAAGTGTTCAAGTTATGCATTAGGAACACTTTTTCCTATTATTCACAAGGAGCAATAAGTCTATTAAAAGTTAATGCAATGGGAAATTGGAAATTGTACAGCAAGTTCTGTGTAGTGAAACTCATTTTTTTAAAGTTCTGAAGGCAAAGAGGAATAAATCTTCATCAGAGTTGTGATGCCAAAATACTAAGATCTGTGGCTTGTATAGCAACCCATAGTTGTTATAGGGATGGGCATTTGTTTGCAGAAGTGACACGAACGTCAGAATCAACTGAATGTCAGTGGTTGCATTTCAGTTTGTTTACAGGAATGTAGCATAGGAACGATCTTTTTTCCTATAGAGTCTATCACTGTATCATTTTTTGCATGAACTGATGCAGCACTATCTCAAAACCTGTGAAAGTTTTGCTCCCCTGCTATTCTCATGGCTACAGTAGTGCAGAAGAGAATGTAAACACAGAGCTTTTCTCTCCCCAAATTCTACTACAGAAGGGCAGATTCCCTTTTGAAATCTATTAAAAAATGGAGCTCTGGGGCCCTGAGACCGGAGGTGGGCATACAGTTACATCAGTAAACCTGCTTGAGGTTGTTAGACTACTAAAGCCTTACATTTTTGTGGTGAAGCATTTTCAGATACAGCCAGGATGAAATAATCTCATGAGACAAGATTTAATATCGATGGTTTCACAAAAAATACCTAAATGAAGCCAAACTTCTGTACAGAAAAGGCCCCAACTGATGTTTCGCCAAACCAGGAAATGCCTGTAAAGAAACACACATGCACTAAAAACAGCATCCCCAGGGCCCTCAGCAAGAACCGAGGTGGAGGCAGGATAGCACAGCCAGCTGCAAGCACACCCTAGAGCTGACCCACATCCTCAGAGGAATCTGGCAAGGTGAGGGTTAAACCCACTCCCAATAGCTAAAATGCAATGAAGACAAGAGAAAAGCAATATTCATTTTGCGACCCTATTACTCTCTGGTTAAATACACAGAACTATCTGTATTTTAAAAGAAAACCTCCCACTGCTAGCCTAGGTTACCAATGCTTAACTTAATTAGCTGAAGATCTGAACCCAACATGGGATTGAAGTTTATACTGAAGAAATTACAAAAGCTCATGGGATAGTCCTGGGGAGGATCTTATCACGGTCTTATCACTCAACAACGTGCATGCTAACACCCCTCAAACACCAGCCCCATGCAGTCATCCACAGGCTGTACATGGGATCTGGGGCACAAGAGCCAAGGTGACCTTCCCACAACTGCTCAGCAGGCTGTCCCTGGGGCTCCTGTTTCTCTCCCTAGGAGTGGCTCAGCTTTCTTATTTTTTTGGTTCCAGGAGCATTCTAATTCTTCCAAAATCTGCAGTGTACTTCGCTATTTGCTACAGTGGCATCTGCTGGCAAGGGTACAGGCAAAAGATGTTGGTCTAAGCAGAGAAGTTTAATTATGACCCAGGGTGCACAGTATTTCATTTCTCTCTCTCTCACCCTCTCACCCTCTCTTTGGGCCTAATATAACACATTATACAGAACACAAGGAGGCTTGTTAGATTACTGTTGGAAGATGCAAGAATTGGTTAATTTTGCACCGTTTCTCCCTGTCATTATAATCTTGCCACAAGAATGGCTACATTCTGTGAAATGTTCTGTTCTCAGTGCATTCATTGTCATGTGAATGAGCTATCACAGAATCCTAATGCTTGAGATGTTTTATTCTTACATTCATGACATTTGTATTTCAGTGACAAAAGCTTCAGCAAGAAAAGGGAATGGAAGAAATTTAATCCAGTCTCTTGATCATTTTTAAATTCTAATTTTATGGTCTTTTCTTTTCTAGATGTTACAGCACAGTTTCCTTCATATGTAAGAAGTCTGTATTTAGAGTAAGAATGAACTGATGAAATCAAACCTCTGGGATGTTTGTATTTTAATGGTTTCTGCATTAAAGACACTGTATCAGTGCAAATTGCTGATAGTTAGAAAAGGTGAAAAACAGGGAATACTTGCTAGTCACTTTTTGCCACTTAAGAGTGTATGTGTTCTGTGAAAGCTCTGATGAGCTGGAGCTCCTATTATACCAGTATATAATAAAAGATCAATTATTTTCAGACATTGATATCAGCCAATGGGATAGTTGAAAATAATACCAGAGGTAATCAGGCTAGGAAGAGCATCACGAATCATTCTAAATGTACAGCAATTTGACATTTAGGATGCTCTTCTGCTTTGCTGATTTCAGTGGCAAAAATTACCATTGATTTTAATGGGACCAAGTTCAGTACCTCAGTCCAAAATCTGCTACCCAGTTTAAGTCTTTTTGTCAAGCCACTCTGAAATGTCTTCCGTCTAAATAGTTTAGAGACAATACATCTCTATTTTCCCTCACTATCTCAAATATTTTTAAGCTTACCTTGCCAATTCTGCTGTTCCTGTAAAATATAACATTTAGCAGGTAATATTTTAAGACTTACCCAGTACACGTATCAAGGAGTAAATTATTATGGCAGAGTAAACAAAACACTCAGATCAGCAGGAGGAGGAGGAGATTCTGGTTTGGGTTTTTTTCCAGCCATGGGTACAAAATAATTGTTTTTCAATGATCTTTCCTATGGCATGACCATAAAAAGGTGTCTGAACTGTCAAAATGGTATTCAGATGGCTGACTGTCAAAGACCTGTTACAGCATCAGAACTGGAGATTTTAATTGCATTCAGACATCATACTGGAAAACCATGAGTGCATTTTCTCCCTTCCTCTTCCTCTTACATAAACATGTTCTTTCAAAGTTTAAGCTTACATACTTACATATATTTTCACTGATTCAAAATTGTATAACATTTTAATCTGTCTGCATGTCATGTAATAATATCCCTCTCTAATTCTCCCTTTTTTAAATAAATGTTTTCAGGTTCCTCTTTTGATATCAGAAATGCAAGGCCTCATTATTTCTTATACCCAGAGGTTACAGAGTTTTAATGTTAAAATGTAATCTTTTAGATAGTTTCATTTGCCTAGCCTAACCTCCATGATCAAATAAGTACCTTTTTTACTTTTCAAAATACTAGGATCTCAGGACCCATGCATTCTCTTAATCATTGCTCAATTTCTTTTATCCATGTTCCTTTTTTCCCTACACTCATAACAAGACTGCAGCTCAGACCTGCAAGATCTGAACTCTAGTCCATATTTTTAAAGTCATGGTTCTATAGATAATATATTTTTTTGATTTTAGTTCACAGGTAACCTACTTAAAGACATCTAGATATGTACTTTAAATTCTTAGATAAAATGTTCAAGTAGTTGATTTTAACTTGCAATAACAAAGAATTCAGAAGAGAAAATCCATAGGGAACAACCTAACAAGTACATGGTTATACTTTTCTACCTATTTTAGAGGGATTTATTTAACTGGGAATCTCCCTGTTTTCATGCACTGTCTTTTTGGTTTCAGTTTTCCTCTGATATCTTTCTTTATAATGAAAAAAATAAAATTGAGACTTTTGTTAACTAGAGAAAAGCCACTGTTTCGGGGTTTTTTACTCTGAATATTAAACGTTACTATCAAAATATATATTGGGGAGAATAGCTGAATATACCCACTGTGAAGGCAACTAATCTGTACTGGCAACCTTCATATTCTTCATTACTAAAATTAAGTTTTAAAGGGAAAAAAAATAACTGACAAGGTCTGTTTTTTCCTTCATGGCCTTACACAGAGACAACTTTCAAAACAGCGATAGGATTTGATCATGCAAATTCCTCATATTTAAATATTTAGCTACAGCTGTATCAGCAATCTCCGGTGGAGTAGCATGCTATAGAGATTCACAGACCCCAAATCTACCTCGATGTGCTACAATGATAAGAGATAACAGAGGAAACAAGTTTTGCCTTCATTATACGACACCTTGTAAAGAAATAGAAAACAAAAAAAGCTTTCATTTTGAATGGAACACTTTCTGTACGAGGCTTAAGAAGAACAGCATGAAAAGGTTCCCCCGGCCTCCCCCTTTCCCTGGTCATCAAGCCTTATATAAAAAATATATTACAAAATCTGAGAGCCATGCAAATTTACTTCTAGTTATGGGCTATTCTGGTGTCCACCAGAGAAATGAGGTGGTAAACTGACTGCTCAAAGAGAAGCTTGAAATCGTACGCCAGTCTCTGGTTTTTGTTTTCTTTCAGCTTGGCAGTTATCACTGGATGCTACTACAGATAGTCTAAACAGACAATATGGGAGTGCAGGGTAGATCATGAACTTGGGATTGTGCAACTTTTGCTGAAAATTAATCCAATATGAACACTAGATTTTTTCAGGGGTGAATTTGGGAGAGAAAAATCTATAAATTCCTTAGCCCTTTTCTTGGAGCTCATTCGACCAATTTTTAATTCTATCTTGCTATTAACTTATATTGTTTAACTTGGGAATGACCTGTAGAATTGCACAGTAGTTGCCATTAAACTATATTATCATTTTCTAAGTGTATGGGTATTTTTTTTTCAAAACAAACTAAGCGTAATGTGACCACTCCACTAACCTAAGAAAATATTATGCTAAAAATCAATGTACATGATAGAGAAATCTGAACATCTTTTCCATTATAAGAGTATCAATCTTGATCCTTTTCAAAGCTCACTTCTTTCTCTTTTTTTCATTACCTATACGGGTGTCTACCTTTTCTAAACTTAAGAGTCAGTACATACTACAAGGTAAACAATATTGCAAGTCAGTCTCCTTCAGATGATACAGCTATTTTAAAACATAATTTAAAAAAAAAATTCTTGGATTATTTTACTTACTGTCTCTGAGCCTTTCATGTGCATTCAATCCATGTTTTCAAGTTTTCTTCTATATTCATGAGGCCCAGAAACTCAATTTTATTTTTAAATGAAAGCTAAGATTATCAGATGATAATTGATTCCAAGGACTAGACTTCAAGTAAAATGCCAGTATCATGAGACTTCTGATAAAATCTCTGAAGTCGGCAACAACTGAAGAGTCAGGCAGAGAGTATCACTTTTTTAATCTCCTTATTATATATATATTAAAAAAATCAGCACCACAAGTAATAACAAATATTTCTCCATGATCTTCCTATGTATTCAGTTAAACTAACAATACCTCCATCTGGTGACTACCTCCATCTGTGTCTCCCAACCTTTTAACACCTCAACAATATGCAAGAAGGCAGATGTCCTTGATTTATAGGCATAGTACACAGAACACAGGCTCCAGCTATGTACACAACAGTGAAATACAAATGATAATAATAACACTCCTACAAAAAGACTGAGAGGTTAATTTTTTTTTTCAAAACACATGGAGATCTTTGCATAAAAGCAAGTAAAATTACAATTTAATGTACTATTCATGTATACTAAAATAATGTGGAAAAATAGAGTTTTCAGTTAAATACCAGTGCAGAGTTGATGCAATATGGTTCCAATTTTTGGTCCAGCTTCTCCCAAGCCTTCTTTCCTCTGTTGGCTTCTGAAGAACGTTCAAATACCTAAAAAGATAATTTCATACATTACCTTCCTAAGGTTTAGAAACCAAATTTTCTTCAATGTTATAAGCAACTAGGGGACAATGTTTTGCTTCCTCAACTTGTATTGAGCTTTACTGGGAACTGAGAGTACTTCTCACTTTACCATACTTGAAACAAAGGAAGCCACAGGAAGGGAGAAAGAAAGAAGGCAACCCAAGAGCAATTAAAACCCTGATGTAAAGAAAACAAAAAAAAGCCAAAACAAAAAAACAACAGCAACAACAAAAATGCAAAAAAAAAAAAAAAAAAAAAAAAAAAAAAAAAAAAAAAAAAAAGGACCAAAAAGTTAAAGTAAAGAATCACACAAAAGACAGAAGAAAAAAAGCAAAAATAAGGTAGAGGCCCCAGGATTGCCTGAAAAAAAAAAAAAAAGGGAACAAAAAATTCTGGAAAACAAAAGGAAGCAGAGAAGAGGGCGACAGAGAACAGTTAAGGCAAAACCATAACTACTAGAATAATAATGGTGATAAATAATTTTTTTCCACTTTTTATTTCTCTCAGAGAAGTTATTAGGAACAGCATATTACACAATAATGTAGTGATAAATATCAAAGGTTAAACCTCTTTTGGAAAAAAACTAAAATGTGAGCCAATTCCTTTGTTCAGGACCAGATGGTAAGAGCAAGTATACTATGTTGTCCAAATAAGAATTGTATCAGGTCTTTATCTTACTACTGCTATCATAAGAATTCATAATTTTAGTTCAAATTAATACATACCATCCAGTATGTGTTTAAATGGAGACTGGTTTAACTCATGATAGTAATTTTTGGGTTTGTGGTGGGATATTTACTATTCTTATTATTTTCATTTACTTGCTTTTCTTTCACACCGGCAAGAACCAGGCCTCCCTGACTGATTTGGAAAGCTTTCACATTCACAGTCCTACAGGGAGAGCTTGTACAGAACTGTCCCAGAAAAGCAGCTAAGCAAGACACAAACCATGCCAGTGGTAGTGGGACACGAAGGCAGCAAATCTTGCTATAGCACTGCCTACTTCACTCTCAGAACCACTGCTTTGCCAGTAAGGTCAGACCCTGAGATCTCATACAAATGAGTTCATGCTTGAGCAACTTGATTAATTTATAAAATGAAATTATGGGCTTGGTAGATTAGAGGAGAGCAGTGGATATTGTCTACCTGGACTTCAGTAAGGCTTTCAAACTGTCTGCCTCAGAGACACTCTGATGAAGTATGGGCTGGGTGAGTAGAGAGTGAGGTGGATTGAAAACTGGCTGAATATCCAGACCCAAGCAGCAGTGGCACAAAGTTCAGTTGCAGGCCAGCAAATAGCAGTATAATCTGGTCTCAATACTGTGCCTGGTCCTCTTCAGCATCTTCAGTAATGACTAGGATGATGGGTCAGTATATCCACAGCAAGTTCACTGATGACACAAACTTGTGAGGAATGGCTAATATGCCAGAGGATCATGGTGCCATACAGAAGGACCTAAATAGTCTGGAGAAATGGGCTGACAGGAACCTCATGAAATTCAAGATGGGAAAATGCAAAGTCTTACACCCGTGAAGGAATAAAGCCAGGCACCAGCACATGATGGGGGCCACACAGCTGGAAAGCAGTTTGGAAAAAAATGGACCCTGAGGGTCCTGATGGACACCAACTTGAACATGAGCCAGCATTGTGCTCTTGTGGAAAAGAAAATGAGTGCTACCCTGGAGTGCATTAGACAAAGCATTGCCTGAAGCTCAAGAGAAGTGACCCTTCCTCCTCTCTATTCCCCGTCGAGGCCACACCTGGAGTGCCATGTCCCATTCTGGGCTCCCTAGTACTAGACACGCATGGACATACTGGACATGCTGGACATATTGGCCCTTCCAGCTAAGGACCATCAAGATGATCATGTGACTGAAGCATCTCTCCATTGAAGAAAGGCTAAGACAGCTGAAACTGTTCTGCTTGGAGAAGAGAAGGCTCACACTGAAACATATAAGATTCCCTCTGAACATCAGGAAACAGTATTTTACCGTAAGGGTAACAACACTTGCACACAAGTTCCAGAGGTGTTGTGGAGTCTCCCTCCTCGAAAATATTTAAACAATGAGCTGTAGGTGACCCTGCCTGAGCAGGGTAGTCGGACTAGATGATCTCCAGAGTTCCCTTCCTACTTCAACCATTTTGTGATTGTGTGGTTCTGCGAAAATATGTTTTCCATTTTTCCTTTTTTCCCCAACTTTCTTCCTTAGTAGTGAAAAATGCCCTTTTTACCTTACCTTACCTTACTTTTGCTACAGCCTCCAAATTACTATCCAAGTTTACACTTCCAGGTAAGAAAACACTCCAAAGAAAATAGCTATTCACAAAAGTTAGCTCTCAGAGACAAGTGATTTAATTTTTATTCACTTTTATTCTAATTCCAAAAGATTTGAGACCTCCCAATTGAAGCTACTTCAGAAGCCAATCGGCTTTCACATCTTCCTTTTCTTTGTCTATCTTCTGCCGCAGGATAGGTCTTCATCTAGGCTGTTGTAGTCCCAAATGGTTTCAGTGATGCTCTGTACTAGGCCTGCTTTACCCCTATGAATCAGATTTCAGGACAGTAAACATTCTAGGTGTGGGGCCTGTGGTTTGCAGCACTTTAGGACAATAGGTCCTCCATCCTGATTAATTAAAATAATATGGAACATTATAAACAGTTGTGATGGTGTGTTTTTCTCTAAATTAATGTTGTTCAAACTGCAAAATACTGAAACTACTATTTTCTGAAGAAGGTATAAAGCTAGTGATCTTGTATGCTAAAAATGTATAGATTATATAGACCCTCGGGCCTTCTGCTTCATGATGCTAAAACTACATTTGAAATACAAGTTCTCTCTCATATATGTTTTAGTTTAAAGCTGGAAGGTATGGGATATGACCTTGTGTGCGTTCCAGCAGTGTGTTCGTAAACCAAAAGGTCAGCCAATTAACAAATTGCTTAATAAAATTATTTTTGGGGAAACTAAGTCAGCCATGGAGATAGGATGTAAAAAATCTGCCTATTACACTACAAAGATTAAAAGGAATACTTGAAAAACCATAATAAGAATTAAAAAAAAAAAATTAAAGTGGTAAATTGTGACGTTTCAGCTCCCCTTGCCACAAAACACAGAACCTACTTTATACCAATTCTGCTAGCTTCTGTCTTTTTTGGACAATTGCCATTGTCCTTGTACTGAAAAATTCTGTATTTCAGTATTTCAAAGATTGACTGCTGCTGACTTGCACCCTCCCCCATTCTTTCCTAGGGAGCTTTGAAAGGTGGTCTGCTTTGACATGTACATCATTAGACGGAAGAGGGGAAGCAAGGTATCAATATCAGAAATGAGCAATAGCAGGAAAAGATTGTGGCAGGAAAAGAAAACATTAGAAACAGTTTGGTGTCCTGAAGTAAAAAAAAAAAAAAATAATAACTGCCAAGTTGGGCTGACAGGATCCTATCTAGAGAAACAGAGAGGAAAATTATGATACTATAACTCACTGACCAGTTTTATCAAAGAAATAAAATGAGAAAGACTACTTATAGAGACTTTGATGAGAGTGTCTAATGTAAGAATTCTGGATCTGAGATTTAATGATCTTGCCTATCTTTTGGCTACTACTGTAGAAATAGAGTGCAGTTCAGGGACAGGTTACATTACAGTCAAAAAACCCCCTGTATTCAGATTTTATCCAGCTTCTCATAAAAGTCTTCCTCAGAACAGAACATAGCATTTCCATTTTTAAGAGAAGTGGTGACTCTTGGGAAATAAATAAAAAGTTAACATCACACTCATAATTTAGGGTAGAAAACCATGTCCATCCTAAGCTACAAGGCAATCATACTTGCTTCAGGCAGAAGTTCTCCATAGGTCCATTTAAGACTCCACTACCTTTGTTTAGTAGTCAAGGTATTTCCACAAATGTCCAGGATTCAGCTCATATTGCTTCTAGAGACATCAATAATACAACTCCCATTAATTTTAAAGAGAAACAAGCTAAATCAATGCTAAGAGCTTTTGAAAATCTTCTTCTAAAGGTTTTATATGACATTGTCCTGCCACTTAAATTATACCAGGCATCACAAGAATCTCAGGTTGCATTCCATAATTTGTTTGATGTAGTGGTTACTCTGTTTATTTAAAAATAAAAGCTAAATTCCCAAATGAAATAAAAAGTTTAACTGGTTCTTTAGCTTTTATTGAATTCTTCTTAGTATGTCAAATCCTGTTGTTTGAAGTTCCACAGGATCAATGGGCAGCATTTTGCTAACTTTTTTTTTTTTTTTGTTCCAGTATGCTTGGGTTTTCACTCACAAAATTTCACTTCCAGGTTCAACCTCACTTGAAAGTTCAGGGTGAATTTCAGCCAAGTCCACTAACTGCAATCTGGTTTATGTTAAAGTCAGCCCATAAACTGCTCAAAACTGGTCCGGGATTCTTTTGAAACTGGGCTTAAGGTCTGTGTAAAAGCAAACTCAAGAAAATGTTTTGATGAGGGTAGGTTCAATATTTCCAAGTCTATAAGGAAACCTGAAACAAACCAAATTCCAATTTGTTTGGAGCTTCATACTAAAAGTGTTGTATCATTCTGTCAAATTGACATTTTACCACAACTTTCACAGTGAAAGATTTTTCTTCCCATAATTTCTCCCAAACCCCTTGTCTGCTGGAAAGAGTAATGCATTACCATGGATACAGATTACAGTGTGGGGTATGATGAAGAGACTGGAGGTTACAGTGTATACAGACATTTCTTTGGAGTTAGCATAGAAACATTAATTTCAACAAGATGAGCTAAAACAAATTGCATTTCTGTTTGTGTGTGTTTTTCTACTTGGAAAGATAAAAAGTAAAAACTACCTTATTTTAATACACTTGAATCCATTGCATTTAATTGTATAGGAGTCAAAGATATTTTTCTGCTATACTTCCTAAACTCGTTCAACTCTTCTAAAATATAATTTTCTACTCCTTCTATAGGACTGATGTTAAAGTGATCACTGAAAGGAGTGGTTGACTGCCCAGAGAAAAGGCAAGGATCATGTTACTCATTCCGCCACTGGAAAACATCTACATTAAAGTATTTGCACACCTGAAAATATTTCATCTTTATAGTTGTGGTACAGCTGTTTTTGTCAGGGATGCTACAACATCCTTCCAAAAAAGAGAAGCCAATTAATATCCATAAAAAGCCCAATTGTGCTGCCATTCCAACCAGTGACAAGGCCTGCCCTTATCTTCTTGACAGCAGAATCTGTCCCAGAATACTATGCAGCAAATGAGGTGACCAAAAATTAGAAGGGTTAACAGGTTTATTTTAGAATTAACTTTTACTTAGGTGAAGATTAATATGTCAAGATGAATACTAAGCAGAGGTCAGTGTTAAAAGACCATCACACTAATCATGGGAATGTGTTGGAGCAGACATTGATGTGTTGCAGCAAATGTTTCTGGAGGAAAGCAGAGTGCAGTTTCTCCCCAGCTGTTGGCCCAGGGCAGCTCCTGAGCCCTGCAGCTGCATTGGCAACACTTTTCCTCCCAGTCTTTCCCTCACAGTTGCAGCCTTCTTACAAGCTGCTTTCTGCCCTTCAAAAGCATCCTGGATTTCACCAACAGCAAAGTACCACAACCATCCTCGTGAGAGCCAAGGTTCCCACTCTCCATTAAAGAAAAATAACCAGCTTCCAAGCATCTTTAGGAAATAAGGATAATAGTGTCAAAAAAAATAGGAGACAGTGTCTTTTCTGGGCTCTAATCCTCTGCATTTTATTTAAGCAAGAAAAGTTGTATGATTTTCCATGTCCGGTAAATCCTTAGCATTACCATTTTTAAAAACTGAGGAGCACTTACTGAGTGCAGAATATGAGTCAGCAGAGGCACAAATGAACAACACCTCAAAATGAGGAAGAGGAGGATTCCCTAACCCTGAAAACAAGCAGCTCTATTGCAAGGCAAAACACTTCTACTTTTGCTTCAAAGAGACACAGTTCTGTCACAGTCCTTAAAGCTGCATTTTTAAGGGACACAATATACTTTTATAATGGGAATTAATTTTCTGTTACTTATACTACACAGCAGACCTGAATTTTTCTCAGCAGATTAGCTTCTTTGTCCTGATTTAGACAGCTGTAACATGCAGTCCATGCACTGACCAGCAGTTTCCCAAACAAAGTTATGTGTAAGGGGAAAAGCTTGGATGGGAGATACTCCTAGATCCAAGTAGTTTGAAAGGCAGAGCATCATTCATGGCCAAATCACACTCCTGTGCCTCAGATCTCTTCAGATCAAAAGACTTATTCTACACTTTTCTAGAATGCTTTCCAAATTTTAGAATTCCTCACATTTCACTATATCTCCTGCAGCCCTTCAGTCACCCCTTTGGCATTTGAAACTTCCACAAAGAGAGAAAGAAAGAGGTGAGGGGAGAAATATTTAAGTCAGGAAGGGTCAAGAGGATCCAGGGAACTACAACCCTGTCAGGCTGACCTCAGTGCCAGGGAAGATCATGGAGCAGATCATCTTGAGTGCCATCAAATGTCACACGCAGGACAAACAGGGGATCAGGCCCATCCAGCCTGGGTTTTTAAAAAGTAGGTCCTGCTTTCAACATGATCTTTTTCTGTCACAAGGTGAATTGCTTAGTGGATAAGGGAAAGGCTGTGGATGTTATCTATCTGAACTTTAGTAAAGCCTCTGACACATTCCACACTGCATTCTCCTGGAGAAACAGGCTACTCATGGTTGGAAGGGGTCATTGTTTGCTGGGTGAAAAACTGGATGGATGGGCCCAGAGAGTGGTGGTGAATGGAGTTACATCCAGTTGGTGACCTATCACAAGTGGTATTCCCATGGCTCTGGTTTGTTTCATATCTTTATCAGCAATCAGGACAAAGAGATCAAGGGCACCCTCAGTCAGTTTTCCAGATCATATCAAGCTAAGTGGGAGTATTGGTTTGCTGGAGGGTGGGAAGGCTCTGCAGAGGGACCTGGATGGGCTGGATTGATGATCTGAGGCCAATTGCACGAGTTTCAACAAGGCCAGGTGCTGGGAGCTGCAACACATAGGTCATAATAACCCAGTGCAATGCTACAGAGTGGCTGGAAAGATGCCCAGCAGCATAGAACCTGGGAGTGCTGATTGAAAGCAGCATGAGCCAGCAGTGTGCTCAGGTGACTAAGAAGGTCAATGGCATCCTGGCCTGTATCAGGAACAGTGTGGCCAGCAGGACCAGGGCAGTGATCATCTCCTGTACTCACTACTAGCGAGGCCGCACCTCAAGTGTTGTGTTCGGTTTTGGGCCCCTCACTACAAGAAANAAGGCTGCACCTCAAGTGTTGTGTTCTGTTTTGGGCCCCTCACTACAAGAAAGACATTGGGGCGCTGAAGGATGTCCAGAAAAGGGCAGCAGAACTGGTGATGGGACCGGAGAGCAAATCATATGAGGAGCAGCTGAGAGAGCTGGGGTTGTTTAGCTTGGAAAAAAGGAGGCTCAGAGGAGACCTTATCACTCTCTACAACTACCTGAAATGAGGTTGTAGCAAGGTGGTGGTTGGTCTCTTCTCAAAAGTAATAATCAAGAGGACAAGAGGATAGGCCTCAGATTGCACCAGAGGAGGTTTAGATCAGATATTAGGAATACTTTCTTCACAGAAAGGGTTGTCAAGCATTGGTTCAGATTGCTCAGGGAAGCAGTAAAGTCGCCAACCCTGGGGGTATTTAAAAGATGTGTACATCTTTTTTAGGGACGTGGTTTAGTGATGGACTTTGCTGTTTTAGGTTAATGGTTGGAATCAATGATCTTAAAGGTCCTTTCCAATGTAAGTGGTTCTATTATTCTAACTGGAGCAATGAAACTTGGAATATATACAAATCTGCAAATTACCCACACAGAGGTGTGATATCAGAAAGACCTAACATTTCCCTTGACACTCAAACTGCCTGCCCTAAGTTGGCTGTGTTGTTGTAAGGTATTTATCACTGGAAAACCCTACAGAACATTTTTACTTTCATAAATATGCACACTTATTCCGATGTGCCTTAAAATTTTAAAAGGGAAAAAAAGAGAAATGCTTTTAGTATCACACCAGTTCATTTTCATCTTAAAAAATCAGCAAGATTAAAACCCATCTCTTTATCCTGGGATAATTTGGTGTTATTTCTGTCTCTAGAGAACAAAAGACTCCTAGTCTGTATGCTGCAAAACAGAGGTGAATGATAAGGATAAAAAAGTAGGACCACTGTAGGGTAGTCACTAAAATTGAGAACAGCAGCATATTCATTTAAAGAAATCTCTTTTATTCACAGTATATAGAGCAGAAGTTTGGAGGTTCTTTCGTGAGACTCTTAGCTTTAAATAGATTTACAAAGTTTATACAGCTCACTAAGGCTTGGGGATCCTCCAAAGCTGCAGGTTTCTTCTGACTGCTAGAGACACATTTTAATGAAACCTGCTGAAAGACACAGATATGGAGGCTGACAACCACCAAGAGGCAAAAGGATAGAAAGCAGAACACGCATCTGCAAACAGTCACGCCTCCAGAAACATGGACACATAGCACAGGAGCAGCTATATTGATTATCAGATAGCATTTGACACTGTTAACAGATAAGCTCTTAGGCCAAAGTTGTTGGTTATCACATATGTATCACTACACACTACTTTAGCTTTAATAGTCACTCTGACAGAGAGATGGAGTGAGGCAGACAAACAGGTGATTTTAGAAGACACAGGGAGAGGTTCTAACCTCTAGCACAATTGACAACTTTGTTCAAGTCTTTCTTGAAAAAAACCCACAAGCAATCAAACCAAAACAAACAAAAAAACCAGAAACCCCAAACAACTATGAAACCTAACAACACATCCGTCACAGAAAGTTACTGAGTCCCAAATAAAGTCCTTTTGAATGAGCAGTGGAGGTTGCCACAGCATACACTAAGGGAAATAAGAAAGCAATTAGGACAACTTTGTTAAGGATTTTTAACCTGTCAGCAATATATGCCTTTTGTTCTTCAATCTTTTAGGTTAATAAAATCAAGACTAGTTTCCTTAGAGATGCTGAAGCTATTACATATCAGTAAAACTTAATGTACCACAGGGACCCTGTAAGAAAAAATACACTTAATTGAGTGTTCAGAGCCACCCATTGTAAGCATATTCTGGCAATTGAGATGTTATTGTTGTCAAGGCTCTACCATATGATGATATAAATGCATCTTTTCTGAATAAGAGCACTGAGCACATGGGTGAAGAGGTGGTTGCATTCCTTAAAAAGGGGGCTGATGCTTTTCTTTTGTGTTTTGTCATTGCCAATCACAAGAATCAGTATTTCTAACAAATTTAAGTAAATCTGGTAAAAATTTCTTTTTAGAATGAGAGACATTCAGCATTTCCTGGTCTAAATTTTCTTTTCTAGTAATGTCTCTTCTAAATGGTAACATTATTATCAGTCTTTCAGTACTGTGTTCAGTCCTTGTGAAGAAACAAAGACACTCAGCTCCTTTCCTTCTTACTTCATTTCTCCACTTTGGATGAATGATGTATGAGCTTTTCCAAATGCTTTCAGCATATGAGGGCTCTATTTAGCTACACAGTGGAAGTGTTAGAAATGAATGAAGACAAAGAACCCAAACAGCAACACTAACAGTAATTCAGACTCTGATTACTGATCCAAATTAGACTGGACAAACCAAGAAAGGCAGGGGTTTGATATGGGTTCTTTCAAATAATAGTAAGATACAATAAAATTTATCTGATGTATTCCATGCTCTACAGTCAGATTCTTGATTTTCAGTACATAGAACAAAACCTGATACAAAGCTAAACTCCTCGTGTTTTGTTCCAGGTTATTGATCTTTACTCAAAAACTTCTAACACTAAGTAGGGGCACATGAACTGGAGGAAACATTTCCCTCAGGGGACTTTTGTCCAAGGCTGCAGTTCTCACACAAGGGTTTTTATCAAGCATATACACCTATTCCCTTAGGGATTGAAAGTGCAGGCTCAAATCTCTCCAGGCTGGAAATCTCACCTTGCTAAAGAAAAGGTTTTGGATAACTAACAGGGCACTGGAAGCCTGCCCTCCTCCCCCAACCCCAGGTGAATATAGACCCAAAAAATATATTCACAAGCTTCCCTATATATTTTTCTTCAAGAAAGAAAAAAGAACATTTTTACTACTTACAGTCATTTTCAGAGAAAGGGAAAAGAAAGTTTTTTAGCCAGCAGACATGAACAGGTTACTGTACTACCAGTATTTTTCAAAGTCATGCTGATAGAAAATGAAGCCATTAAAGAATTAATGGATGGTAGGAAAATCAAAGTCAACACAGTTTCATGAAAAGCAGATCCTGTCAAAGAAATATGATTTTTTTTAACCTAATTTCTAGTGTGCTTCCCTTTTATAAGGAAAAAAAATACCTTTCACCCCACCACTACTTTAACGTTGATCACAACACCACCATTAACACTATACATTCTTAAAACAGTATTTATAAGACTCCACAGGGTATTTCCATCCTTTCCAGTCATCTTATACCTTGTAGTTGTATTTACATTCATACAAAGTCCTTTCATCCAAACTCCTCATCAGCTCTTCCTTATACTGCTCCTTCTGGAAAGGTGTCTGTTCCAGCATGAATACCTTATTATGCCTAACTAATAACCTCCCCACCATTCCCTGGGGATAGACACACACACACACACAATAGCCCAACATCGTACATATGAGCACAGGCTTCAGCGGTTTTTGAGCTTCCCTCTGAACAGAAAACATTACAATTCTTTGCATAAAATGTTACACTAGGCCAGCTTCCAAACAGAAGAATGCTAGAGACTAGTTTTGGATGTATGAAAGCTTGATTTTTTTTCCTAATATCCTGTGGAATCTTGGTCAAATCCTGTATCTTCTGTGTGCCTCAAGATACACAAATGAAGTGGGGAGAATTGCAGAAGGCAAAAGGGCATTTTGCATTGTTTGAGGTACAGAAAAGTATATGATAGAAAATAAAGCCTATAAATAAAAGCTACAAAACCAGACATATTAGGCTTCAAAATAAGGTATTTTAGAATAGTTAAGGGTCAACATTGAAATAAATTTGGCTGTAGGTATTTCAATTTCAAGATAAGATATATTGAGGTGGTTAGGGAAAACTGAGTAGTCATTTATATTCATTGATTGAGAAGTTAGCATGAAGGGACATCTAGAAAAGGAGATACAATTAGCTCACATGTAACTATTAATGAAAAGGGTGTTTCTCACTGGGAAGTCAACTTGGAGTCTGTATCAAGTTTCTTGTCTCTGCCCTACCCACTGCTTAACAAGAAATACCACCTTTTTGCATCCATCACCTCCCCAACCTGATTCCCACTAGCCATGTATATTAATCCCCACAAGACAGAAAACATCTTCAGGTTTTGGGGAGCTACCTACAAAAATACAGGGGAATAGAAAAAACCTTATTCTCTGGACTGGCAAGATTTTGCTGATTGAGATTGGATGAATTCCAAAAGAGAGTTGGATTCCTGCTTGGGTAAAGTTTTTCTTGATGGCCCCACAATACACCCAAATGACCTGACAGATCTCTGTTTCAGGACACAGCCAGTTCCTTAACCTGGACACCCAATGCATTTTTTTAGGCACTGCAGAGAAATAATCTGCCATGTCAGACAAAGCAAAACCCTGTCTCATCTCCAACTGGAGCACAGTTCAGCGGGAGGAGTGACTTTAGGCATACGAACATTACTGTCCTTGTGCTCCTTGGAAGTATCTGTGGCTTGTTGTGATAATCCAAGTTTTTTGCTAACATGTTCAGAGGACAATGAGCAACATGCAGACTTGCACCAGTGCCTGTGCACTGGGCTTCCCTATCCCAACCTGGTGGCAGCAGCATAAGTGTCTCAACAGCTGCTTGAGTGACAGGCCCCAAAGGGTGAAATTAAAGACACTCTTTAAAGTTTTACATTTTTTAAAAATGCGGGACTTAAAAGTTGTGCATTTTTACAGAACATCTGCTATCTGGGCTGTGATGCAGAATGAGTTGAAGTCATGCATCCTTATGACTTGAGCCAGGCTTTTCAAATCAGAACAGACACTGACTCCTATTTCTTCTACGGATCAAGCATGGAGAATGACACATAAACCGAAAGAATTTGTAGACAGTAGCAAAACTGAGAATTCATATCATAGCAGTGTGCTTCTGCTTCTGCTTTGTAAATTATGTAAGGGGCCTCACATTGTTCACAGAAGGTCCAAAAGCAGAGTTTAGGGGAAAGGAAGGAGTATATATGGCTTTCTCCACTTTGGTCAAATGCAAGCAACTGAGGTATTTGTTTTAATTATCAAAATCTTAACAGGCCAGTACATAAAGGGATTTTCTACCCCGTCTGTTTTAATAGCTAGCTCCACTATTCTGTCATTAATATGACACAGTGTGCTGAAACAGCTTTGCAGTCAGGAGTACGACAGAAGGATCATTCTGTTATCTAGCAATGAATTACTGAAACATAAAGATTTGCATTATTAAATTTTCACAGAATGAGCCTGTGGATAATACAGAACTAAAGGAAGCTTAGCAGGATCCAGGGATAGCATCCAAAGTTCCCTCCTGTGAGGCAGACAAATTTCTCAATATTTTTCCCCCAAGTTTCATCAAATATACTTCTTGCTAATAACAGACTATTACCTGTGTCTAGAGGTTATTTTAAGCCCAGCATTTAAATATTTTCTCTCTTCTGCTGGTGGTCACAGGCAGAACAAGATAGTGACATGTGAGATCAGTAGAAAAAAACGGTGGAGTCCTCTGTATCCCTACCTACAGCTGAAGGCCTTGGTGTCTGCCTGTTTTGTAACAAAGAAGGATTAACTGGTCGTTGGTATACAGCCTGTCTGAAGAATGCCTTGATTAGGTCAAGTTGCGTGGTTTTTTTAGACCTGGAAATGCAGTTTTGGTTTTTGGAGGAAAACACGCTTTCCAGTGATGGTGTTTGCCTGCTGTTGAATTAACATAATCCTGAAAAAAAATTTCTGTATAGAATTTCTGAGACAAAAATGTTTTCCTAGGTCCTTATTGTATGGAGAGGGAATAAATATCTAAGTGAGTCAGACTTACCAGTTATTAATGAGAGACCCAACAAGCATTCATTTTGCTGACCATCTTTGCAAGGGTTAATCACACATTTCAATAACCTGTTTACATAGCTCTTCTCTATATACCATGGATGACTCTGGAAGGTCAGGCTTACAGTATCCTGTGTGCTCAGACTCTAAAGCCCTGCAAAACACACATGACTCACATCTAATTGTTAGCATTTATCATTTTTATATTCCAAGTATACTCAATAAAATGGGATTTACTCTGTTGATGCGACAGTTGAAATATTTTTTGCTTAGATGTAAGCAAGAGGTTATGGTCGCTCAGTTTTCTGATTGGTACAGGCACATTACAGCACCATGTTTCAAGTATAGAGGTGTTACAAGGGAATAGATGAATCCAATTCTTTGAACAATAACTTTGTATGCATAATATATATAGAACTGTATAGACACACATATGCCCTCTTGAATCCTAATATGAAAATGCAGTCTTATACAAACTTGCTCTAAAAAACAAGATGGAAACAAGCTCATCTAATGATAACAGTGTGAGAGAGTTACAACTCAAATTTGCTCACTAGTTTTGTAAGACAAAAAAGGGTTCTCTGGTCTAATTTTCTAACAGTCAATCTGCTGACTTCAAGTAAAAGAGAGTGAAAGCAAAAGAGATCAAGAATTATTATAATAAATATAGCTACCTTCAGACGTGAGAAACTACATCAAAATGACCGGGAAAACAGGAAAGAATGGACATGATCTGTTCAATTCATTATACTATAATTAGTTGTATACATCCTGCATCCAATTCTTATAAATGTATTCTAACTTTTGAAATAAAAAATGCTCAGCATTAAATGCAGGAGGTGTAGTCCAAACTCATAACCATTATATTCTGAGATGTGTTTCCTATATGTTGCTAGTGTCCCTTAGCTTTTAAAGACTAATTAGCACAAATTTTAGATCATTGTGGGCTCAACTAGTTCCCTTCAGTCTTTTTTTAACGACAGAAAATGAACAATATGTATTTGTATGTATCTTTACCCTGTCTTCTGTGAGTTGTTTAAACAGAGAATCACTGAATAAGCTCACATTCATTCGAAAGTTTTATGTCTGGGCTCTCAGAGGCCATGGCCTTGAACTAGTTGCATCTATATTGCCTTGTGGCCAGAGCTCGAATCTCAGTCATTCACACCAGGTATATGCAGTTTTTAACTCACAACAACAGTTGAACATACTCCAAGTAGCACTAAAGGTAATGTGCAGAGAATGCAGCCTATGTAATGTTTACAGTCAGGATACCAGCTAGCAGCACCCTACAGACACACATGCTATAAATGCAACCTTTCATTGTATGCATATATGTATGTATTAATTAAATAAATTTATTTTCAGAAGTTGCACTTGAGTAAGGCAAGGAATATTTGTCACCTCAGATTTGTCCTTCACAGCAGCTCCTGCAGTACGGTATATACAGACAAAGACTTTGGCATAACATCTGCCTCATCCCTGAATAAACACGGCTGTGAACACATGTGCTCTTTCTGCTTCTGTATTTGTATTAGATCAACCTATAAAAGTTGTGTGATAATCAAAACACAGTCTGCTTTAAGATTTTCCTGTTTAAGGAAGAAATTTACTAGGAGAAAGAAAAAAAAATTATTTATCATATATTCAGAAACAGGAACAGGAAAAGAAAAGGCTACTGTTTATTTTATGGGCAATGATTTCTCAAACAAAGTATAAAATGCCAGACTCTACAAAGACCAGCATGAAAGTGGCAGGAAAAATGGTTCATTCCTTTAGCTATTTCTAACAAAGATCTTGTTCCTATGAAGAAAACTGTAAAATAGGTAGATACAATAGATACTTGCACTCATGTGCAGCTCCTACTGAAATAAACACAATTTGAAGAAGATTCCTTTTATCCTAAGAACTAAAACCCCCCACCCTCTGGAAAATGCACAGGCACAATTCTGCTATGTCGTCTTATTTTGTTCATGCTAATAGAGAAAAAGTTCTGGGCAAGCAGATAGCCTCCCTTATATGTAGTTTTTTAACAACACATCCCACGATTCAAACTGGAGATATTAGACTATGTGCTACGCCAAATCAAGCTTTTTTTTTTTTTCCTAGGAGAAACGAGTAAGTTCCAGGGCTGAGCACAAATCACTTTTTGCAAGTATTCACCAGTCCATCCCCAGTGCTCAGTTACATTTAGCCAGAGAGATTATAGGAGTCTTTTGGTTGCCTGGATGGATGAGCATCCAGTTTAAGATAAACACTTGCACATTTGAATTTTCATGCGAGAATACTTGCCAATATAACTGCAGATTTGCTTTCCACAAATACACACACAAACCAGCTTGACTGTAAAATACTCGTGAAACTGTATGTGTATTTGAAACCAAGTGCAATCAAATATGAAGGCAAACCCACAGAAGAATATTCTCAATGTCTGTTCACCTCAATTATTTTCTGCAGTAAAGGATCGTGTGTGCATGTGATCCTATGGAAAAATATTATTTTTATATTAATGTTATGTGAAAGGTAGTAGAATCATCAACTTCATTTGAGAAAAAATGAAAGAGGCAACTATAGCTGACCAGTAGCAAAAAGTATCTCAACCCCAAATTAAAAAGGCCAGTAGATAAAATTCTGTTTCAGCCTATTAGTTTTGTATACTTCTTTTTTGTCCTTTTTCCCCTCCGAACAGCTTTCTCCTTTTCAGGGCCCAGTAATGGGTTAATTATATGTAACACATGTTCTTGTAATCAGTGAAGTTTGTTTTCATCTAGGTGCTCTTTTAAGAGGAACTTGCTTGTCTTCTCTGGTGTTGAAGCAGTAAGGAATTTAATTGGCAGCCAGAAACATTGTTACTGAAATATTCGAAACCTGAGCAGATAGATCCCAAATGTGTGACTTAGGCCAACTAAACTAACCCAGCACAGACTCAGGTCCTCTGGGATGACCTATTCCCTCCCAAAGCTTTAAAATGGAGAGAGTCACCAGCTCTGCTCCTCATTATTGTTGTCTCAGCTTACTGCCCTAAAGAGAGGGGTAGTGGGAGGATGAGAGAGGTGCTAATCCACAGAGAAAAATACAAAAAGATTTACACCAGAGCTGAGTAAATATGGGTAAAGGAATGAACCCAATGTCTTTTTGAGCAAAATGCTCTGCAAGTAATTTGCTTGATAAAACACAGCTCACATTTGGGCGGGGAGCTGTGTTAGCAGACAGAGTGGAAATAGCATTAAACCTCCTTTAAGACGGTTTGCATAATGTCAAATAGGTTAAAGAAACCCTGCTTCCTAAATTAAAGCCATATTACTCTTAAAGGAAAAATTTACTTTGGACAATAGTAGTGGAAAGAATGACTAAATAATATAACTGTAATTAATTATTCACACGTGAACAGCATATAATGTTTGTGATTGCCCACAGCGTGTAATGTACATAGGGAAGTAATTGATGTGTGCTTTTGTATTGTCTGGGCCACCGACCGGTGCCAAACCAGGGAGGAAAGGGGAAGCAAGTGTTCAGCGTTTATGCATATAGGAAGGCTCACTGCAGCTTTAGACAAATCTTCAGGAACATGTATGTCAAGTCAAGAATTGTTCAAGAATAACTGCTGGGTTCCCCCTTCCAAACCTGTCCCCCAGCAGCTTCTCTTCCCTCCAGGGGAAAAAAAAATCCAATTCCATAGTGTGGTTATCTTTAGGGCACCTTACACAGAACAAAAACCCCTAACTGGAACCAGGACCTGGACCTGCCTTTGAGGAGAAAGCAAAGATTTCCAAGTGCCGGTCTTCCTCTCTTGATCTTATATACTTCTGTTGTTAGTGAAAACTGTAAAACAGTATTTACAAGCTTCTGCACAGCATGAGGCTGCCCGTATGAAGCACGGCACAGGAGAGCTGGTTCTCTATACAACAGTGCAACCTAGTGGCGCTCAATAAAAGCTCTGCCGTTCGGCCACAGAGCTGTTTGGCATCTTTTCCTGATACGTTAGTATTTGAAAAACAGTACTTGCATCAAATGATCTTGCTTTACAAGTCATTCGGTTACGTAGTTAGGACAGACACGGGAAAGAGGTCTCTCCAATAGCATCCCAGAAATTCGAAAATGTTGGCATAACACAAACGATGAACTTTGAGACAGTAAATGGTAGATTGGCATTGGGTTGCACCTTGCAAGGTATTACTCAAGTTGTGTAATTTATGCAACTGGTTTTGATGAAAGTAATGTGATTATTCATGCATGTAAGGATTTCTGTCTTGCTTAAAGGTTACTGGACCAGACCCCGAGCCAGAAATTCTTCAGAAAGCTGTCATCAGTACCAAAGCAAGGCTACTGATGGGTTTGAAGTCATTTGCTCTAAGAGGGGCAGGTATTTATTGCAAACTGATATTAAGTTTGCCCACATTGTTTGGAGGATTTCAGATTTGAAGGATACAGAATACTGCAAGGAGTGCAGTAATGGCAAAGAGGGCAGTGTTGGAAATTCCATTAAAAAGAAAACATCATCTAAATAAAGGTTTGATCCAAAGCCCATTTAAAAGTCATTGCAGGGAGGGTGCTTTAAACGTTCTGATCTACCCATTAGAGAAAAGCAGAGGGGGAAAGAGCCTCATTTAGTGCTGACACAATGTTTTCAATTCAGACCATTTGTAATAAGATGCTCTTTAGCCAAATCATTTAAGTCATTTGGAAATCATTTAGAATTCTCTTTCAGAGCAATTAGTAACAAGCTAAAAGCCTCAAATGGTTCTTTGTGATGGTTTCATAATTATAATTTTAAACCAAAAAGTATCACCTTAAAGCACAAAAAGAAAACTATCCATTGCAACTGAAAGTATCTGTGCGCATTCTGGAGATCTGAGGGATAGGGAAAAGGTGACCTTTTCCAGATCTATGCATTACATATAACAATCTTTTCCTGCCTCCCAAAGAACACACTGGGGAGGAAATCATTCACTATACTTGTTTATATGAGATGTTATAGTAAGAATTAAATGTAATTTAGTGGGACAATAAAATCTTCTCAAGTACTGATATTCGACACAGTATTGTTGTGTTTGGGGTGGATTTGGGGATGATTAAATGAGTAAATCACACAGATCTGAAACATTTTTTTCACCTCCTCAGATGGCATCTTGATCGTGCATGCACTGTGAACACCAAAAGCCTATAGGTCAGACCTGAAATTATAGCTAAAACTCAGGTCCTGAGGTACATGAACTGTTTATATCGATGAAAATTTATGATCTCTATACCTTAAATCCCTGGCCTCTCTTTTACATTGACTTCTTTACTATTTGCTGCTTTATTTTATGGTGATCCCTTGCCCTCTATAAATATATCACGGTTATTTAACCCTAGATCCCAACCATAGTTTTCAGTATTTCAGGAGGGATCTATTTGTTACATGGTCTGCTACTGGGGGTTTTATAATCCTATATATTAGCAGCTATTATTTCACTGAAGTCAAAAATTTTCAACTATTTTCATCTTGTCATTTAACTTGATGCTATTTGGTATTACAGCCAAGAAAAGAAAACTGTCTGCTGTTTTTCTAAGATTATATTGAGGTAAAAATCTTCTTTAATCTCCTGCAATGATTGAGTTATTTTCTATTAAATATTTATCAGTGGAAAAATGAATAAATTTAACTGTAATAAATTATAGTTTGGCAGACTTAATTGCCTATTGTTATTTTTTTAAAAATCATCCTTATAAAAATCTGACCTAATCCTAGAAACATGCCATGAAGTAATTAAAGTTTTCTGTGGGGATAGACTGCAATAATTATCTTGTTTTGACTGAGCTTCTTATTATTTTAGCTTGAAAAATAAAACTGAAAAACAGGAAAGGCATATAGATTCACAAAACCTATTGTCTGATGTTAAAAATGTTAAGAAAATATGAGTCAGTATTATGCAAATTCTGACCTAATCCCAGCAACATATTGGTAGGTAATTGTATTTTTCTTTAAAAGGGGACAGACCCTACAATAATTATGCCTTGTTAGTGTCCGCATTGCTATATTTTTGATTTATGTATTTTTGTGGGAGTTGACAGATAAGCAAGAAAAATTGACATATTATAAACTAATAAAAATAAATAATATCTGAATCTGCCTAGCAGCAATGCACATTGGGAAGATAAATCAATGCATTAATCACACAAATTTTGAGTAAAGTATAGTTTGTGCTAAATGAAAAACTGACCTATAACAAACAGAGCTAAATATTGAAATCTTAGCACTACTTGTATTTGGATTTGCCTTAATTCCTGAGGTCAAACAACATAAGAATTTGACCTATACTATTTTTCTGATTATCCTGCACAATATTGCAGGACAAATTTGTACCCTGCTCATGTTTCTTATGATTTTAATAAGCTTCCACCTGTTAGAGCTGTCTTGTTCCCCAAGGAAACGAAAAATCACCTTAAAATAAAAAATTTGGTTAGCATGTCTGTGTGTGTCTGTGTGTGTGTGTGTGTGTGTGTGTGTGTGTGTGTGTGTTTTAGCACACACTAATTTTAGGGCACTTCTTTACTAAAATGCTCTTGTTTTTCTTTGTGAAAGCATTGCCTGTAAAGTGCCAGAATGAAAAAAAAAAAACAAACCCAAACATAATTTTGGTATCCAGTAACCACTGGGTCTGGGAGTTCTGCTCTAGTTCATCAGTGTTGTGGAAAAATTGAAAATGTAAATATTAGAGAAATGAGCTTAGGGTTGGGCAGAATCTAACAACTGATATTGTCTAACACAACTGATAGGAAACTGATGAACTGTTCACAGTATCATGCCTTGCTTCAGGTTTCTTTCTGCCCATATAATCTCATTGTACTGACATGTATGTTAACTGGAAGGGCCAAATCCATGTGTGTTAATAATAGCACCGAAGGTGCTCAGAATTTTTCTGAGTGATTGCAATTTATATATAAAGAAATTATCAAACTATTGTGAACAAAGGATATGGAGATCTCATTGTCTTCTCTCACTCTGCCTGCAAATACCACTGCATATAATCCTGCTCTGGAATTTCCAGAGTACTCTGTTGCTTTAAGGGCTTTAAAGCAAGGATTGCACAAGCTTGGCGAAAAAAAAAAAAAAAAAAAAAGAAAGAAGGTCTGGAAAACTGCTCAGCTAAAAGACAAGTCCCTCTACAGCTTCCCAATTTCCAGGTAAAGCTCATTTCTTCCAGGCTCACAGGCTGCATATCTGCCCCACTTACTCAGTCTATGCAGCACAGGTGCCCAGTGGTGTGGTACCTGTCTTGTGCCTGGTAGCCAGCTGAATGGAGCATGAGCTGAGGCTGCCCATAACCTTGGTAGGTGACAGCTTCCAAGAACACCAACCTCAGCTTCAATTCGCATGTGATACCCATGGTCATGGTATATCACAGAACCATGGAATCTCAGAATAGTTCAGGTTGGAAGAAACCCTCCAGGATCATTGTGTCTAACCATTAACACACTACATTCATGTTTTCCACTAAACCATATCCCCCAGTGCCACATCCACACGTTTTGTGAACTTGTCTTAGCCCCTTGAGGGCTGCTTTGTGCCTGCTGTTGCCATGCAAATGCATTTTATTTAATGTGTCATTTCAATGAAAGAACTGAGGGAGATCAAATGACAGCGCCAAGAGTCGACTTCAAAATAAAAGATAAAAAAAGAGCAATATATAAAAATAAATACAAAGGAAGTATTTTTTCACACAAAAGCATTTAGCATCACCCATGAGTCAGATTCAGGGGTGAAAGCCATCCAGGTGGCCCTAGGTATTTGTGGCAAAGAGCACCCAAAATTTACATTAATTCAAAAGGTAACCAGAAAAATTTTTGCAGAAAAATGTATTAAATGCCATTAAAAAAAAAAAAAAGACTGTAAATGCAAATATAAGCTATATGAACATAAAACCATTTGCACTCACATATATTATATGTACCGGAATACACATTTAGCAAAAGCAAACCTTTGCAAGAAGGTATTTCAAATCCTTCCCTGAGTCTTCCTACCTCATCAACATATTTGGTATATGAATCCAAGACCTAAGTATTTAGCTCTCACAGCAACAATGCAGGTATGAAGCTCAGAATTGAGGACTACATGCCTCTTTTGATGATATCACTGAGATTATGGTACAATCATCATTTCCACCATGTTACTAAAGGAACATCCTACTTCAAGGTCTTTCATCATTCACACAGCAGTGCAAATCAGGGAGAGTTAGGTCATGTAAGACAAGAACTGTTCCTAAAATATCCAATACAGTTTTTCATCTGTATTTCTGCAGAGAACAGCTGAAATAATATAATTGGTTTCATTAACTGAATCTACTCAGGAATCTCATAAAAATATACTAACAAAGGTCACCAAGTACCTCCATCCAAATGATACAGACTGTACCTATAGAATCACAATTACCTTGTATTTTTCTATCTTTTCAACACATTGAACCACCAGTACCAAGATGCTTTTCTTCCAAGACAAGGGAGCTAATCATGAATTACAATGGAGAAGCCTGGAAGAAGCATCTACAAGGGAGCCCAGTTTTGGAGCCCATTGGTTTCCCCACTCAAATTTTGAACTTGGTCTGGTGGAAAGGACAAGAAGCAGAGCAGCCCCTTCATGCAGTTTTGTACCATGAGCAGAGGAGTAGTAGGAGCTGTGCTTTCCCAAATGGACATGGGACTTGGAGCCTAACAGCAGTACAAGACGGGAGGAAGAAAAAGAATTGCTGATGGAAGGAGTCCCTGGCAGAAGTTTCAGTAGAGTAGTTCTCTGTCAGAAGAGTTGCTGCAGAAATAAATATCAATTAACGGTAACAGTTTTAACAGTTGGTTCTACCAAGTGGAATGAAGCACCTCCCACATAGACCTCTAAGTACAGATTAACACAGATTTGAACAATAAATATTAACATAAAACTTATAAAATTTTAAGAGTAATAAACCAACACCAAATACATTATGCAATTAACTGCTAACTTATTAACTCTGGCACTGCTCAAATAGCTTTCTGTCCCAGATAGGTAAAAGGTAGCAGCCATTCTGCCTGGGTGATAAGGCCATGTTTGTGTTTAGGAGCCCATGGTGAGGAAAAATGTGTACAGTGTGGCAGAACAAGCAGACCCACATTTATGACTCTAGACACCTGCAGATTTCATGTTACTTATCCAAATGTATAAAAATGCTTCCACCAAGCCATGGGCCATTAGAACCCAACGTTCCTCTAAAGCAAAACATTGTAAGACAGTTTCAATAAATATCTGCATTAACAAATAAAAGAGCAGCATTTTGACACAAGAATATCCTACATAATCTGAGATGATTTTGGCATGGAGCTGTTTATAGCAAAGCATTAAGTTCAGCTATAACAGCAGCTGACTTGTTCTCTGGAAACTCTATTCCCTGAAAAGCAGCATTACAATTAAAGAGTGAAGAGTATTTCAGCTGACATAGCATTCCTGCTATAGGCACAGTCAATCAAGAGAAAGGCCAAAGCAACAGTCAGATAAAAGACTAATAAAGCTACGAATGACAATAAAAGTCCACTGAAAGCTTTATTAGACTGGTGAAAACCTAGCTCAGAACATAAAACAGCCCTTACGCAGAGTAACCCCCAAACCTTTTACCGCAGCTTGCAATAGATGTCACACTGTGCTGGTGAGGGCCCTGAAAAGCATAACAGACACCAAAAATTCAAGGCCCAATCAAAACCACAAATAGACTGGTATGCTGAGTAAGTTGCTTTATTGTAATATTCTGTGATAGAGGTTGGACTCCCCCTGAACTCCCTGGGAAGAGCAATTCCTTAGCTACCTTTTCTAATCTGTAGATCTCAAATTACTTTGAAAGAAATTAAATATCCCATTTTTCATTTTCCAGGAAGGGAAGCTGAGGCATAGAGGGATGTTTTAACACTTCATTATATATTTCTTCTAAGTAACTTAACCCTCATATTATGAGAAGGTGTTGTGTGGCCCAAGCAAATCCCTGTACATATACCTTTTTAATGTATTTCTGGACATCCCACAAGTTATAAAATTCAAATTATTATGGTCAGGACATTCACATGTTGGTAGCTTTGTGTCAGCAAAACAAGTATGCTACTTTCTTGTTAATAATAAGTGTATTTTTTTAAAGGAAAACGTGATATGAAATTCTAAGTTTCGTATTTTTCCTTATAATTATAATAGTCCTCAAAAAATATCTTCTGCAAAACTGGCACACAGGAGTGTATCCTTCTTTCACTTAGTAAAGTATAGTTTTAGTAAATATTAAAAAATTCTGCAAGGTTAATACTGTGCCAAGTTGAATTTGTTTTGTGTTATTAGAAGTAGACCTAGTAGAATGAACACTGCCATGTTCAACAATATTTGGAGGCAGGAGAATAAGTGAACATGTACAAGCTAAACCACAGCACAGCAAAGTGTGCAGTCTTTTTGCACCAAAAAGGTGCGTGTCAGGATGGTGGTGTAACCAGATAATTCAGGGACTCTAGTAAAAGGATAAAAGACGCAGTGTGTGCCATTCATGCTAACAGACGAAAGCAACTGGGGCTCCTGTGTTTTGCAGTGTGCATATGCTTAATGAATATATGCTTAGTGCAGTGAGGCATTTAAGCATCCTCAGTGTGAGACTGTCCAATCAGAGCTGGGGAAAGGTTACCTTCTTTGCAAGAATAATTCACATCAAGAACTGCTCCTAGAAGGCATCATGTGTGAGATTTCACCAGATTTCTTTCCCACACCACAATACCTTCTCCAACAATACCATAACAGGGTGTGTAGCCTGACACAGCCCCCCTGTGTACCCTTAGTTTCATCTGACCCTGATCTTGGCTGCCAATACAACCTCACATTTTTCCATACTCTGAATTAAAGTAACCACCCCCCAAAAAAATCATATTTTTTTCTCAGTGTGAGAGAAATATCACAATGAACCCAGGCAAAATATCAGCCTAAGTAGGTAGTACAAATATGGTCAACTTAGTCTAGTGGGAGCTAAGGCTCAACCTATCAGGCTGTCTTTGGATCCATATTCAGCAAGAAAAATTGGCAATAGGCAGTGATCCTTGAACCATTTTGATTTGGAGGTGGGTTTTTTTGTTTTGTTTCTTGTTGTGTTTGTTTGGGGTTTTTTTAAGTCTTCTTATATTTGTACAACAGATTCAGTGGTTTTCAGGAACCTCCTAAGAAGAAGCTTACCTGCTATCAGGTGAACTCTATGTTAGGTCTTGGCCCTTCAGCTTAATATTCCCATTAAGATGTCAGTTACAGGGACAAAGCTGCCCTGTATCAAAAATAGCATGGTCAGCAGGACAAGGGAAGTGATCCTTTCCCTGTACTCTGCATTGGTGAGGCCACATCTGGAGTATTGTGTTCAGTTTTGGGCCCCTCAGTTCAGGAAAGATATTGAAGTGCTGGAGCGGGTCCAGAGAAGGGCAACAAGACTGGTAAAGGGACTGGAACACAAGACCTATGGGGAGAGGCTGAGAGAGCTGGGGTTGTTTAGTCTGAAGAAGAGGAGGCTTAGAGGTGACCTCATCACTCTCTATAACTACCTGAAAGTTATAGCCAGGTGGGGATTGGTCTCTTCTCCCAGGCAGTTAGCAGTAGGACAAGGGAGGAACGGTCTTAAGCTCTGCCAGGGGAAATTTAGGCTGCATATTAGGAAGAAATTCTTTACAGAGAGAGTGGTCAGGCATTGGAATGGGCTGCCCAGGGAGGTGGTGGATTCACCGTCCCTGGAGGTTTTTAAACTGAGATTGGACATGGCACTTAGTGCCATGATCTAGTAAACGAACTGGGGTTGGACCAAGGGTTGGACTTGATGATCTCTGAGGTCTTTTCCAACCCAATCAGTTCTATGATTCTATGATTATATGATAAGTATTACACAACTATGCTAAAAACTGAGGTCATAAGGCCCACTGTGCAAAAATGTAGGAGACAGAGCCCAAATAGTTTATGTTTTAAATAAATAGAGTCCTCAAAAAATAACAGAAGGAATACAGAAAGATGAATGGACTTGTAGAGGGTACACAGCAAAGAAGAGGTTGACCTAAGATTAACATGCAAGGCTCTTGGCACTCATTTTTTTCTTAATTTCAGTTAATAATATTTTGCTAATTCTGAAAAAAAAAAATAGGAAGAACATTGTTAGAAGTGGTGGAGTTACCATCTTTGGAGATATTCAAAACCTGTCTGGGCATAGTTCTGGGCAACAAGCTAAGGGTGGCCCTGCTTGAGCAGGGGGTTTGGTCAAATGTCCCATCCAACCTCTACTGTGCTGTGCTTCTGTGAACATTAATAACTCATTTTACTTTTGAAAATTAGTAGTTTTGCCCAGATTTAAGCTAGCAAACTCGAATACAAATCTTCATATGTCTACCATCTGAAATTACATATGTATAGATAGTTATATATATAATGTATTTTTTACATATTTAACAATTGCAATAAAAAAACTTTTAGCAATTCTCTTAGCAGGCTCTCTCTTTTTAGATTTAATAATGTTGCAAGCAAAGGAAACATCTGACTTTGGAATTATATCAAGACAAAGCAGTTACTTTTGGCTTCTAAATATGATAGGATCATATAAAACATCTGCAAGTCATTGGTTGGAGTACAGATTAGAAGGAAAAATTTCTAGGATATTATGCATATGTACAATTCATTAGGCCTTAAGTCCAATTTAAGCAGCATGCAGTCCATGTACATTGGCTTATAATGAGTTACTTTAATGCACAAACAAGGTGAACACTGTTCAGACTAATACCTGTAGAACTTGATTCAGTTGGCACCTGCTAAGCACTACACATTCTGAAAACATTATTCCAAATGCTTCAAGAACTTCTGAATGCCTTTTAAAGATGCAGGTGTTTTAAAATTACGTATAAATTCTTCAAAAGATCAATTAAATTCCCCAGACTTTATGTAACTTGTTAGATTTGGGGGCAGGGGTGTTGGAGGGGTGTCAAATAGCAAGAGTCTGGATACAGTCTGTTTATTTATGACACAGTCAATTAGTGCCTATCCTTTTTGCACAAGGAAATATTGTTTCCAGTTCAAATAAGAAAAAAAAATTAAGAATAACTTAAATATTTCTTAACATATTTGAATATGAAATGGGCAACTAAGGGAAGAATACCATTACCTTCTCTGTTTTTTATTCATTTTCATCCTCACTGCTGAAGAAACCCTGAGTCATGAAATACACCAATACAGATGTTTCCATAGGGAAGAGGAAGCATGAAGTCTTAAACGAAAAAACAGTAACCTATTTAAAAAAAGAAGTGGGAAAAAAGAGACATATCAAACCTCTTTACACAACTAAGCAGTATATACAGTCAGATTTCACAAAACTCAGCTCAGTTATGAATCATCCACACCCAATATGAGACACATTGCATCATGTAGTATCGTGGAGCATTTTCTGTCCTGTGCAGTTGTCACACCCTGTGGAAGGACACAGCTAGGGTGTAACACACTGTGTCACAGAGCTTTAAAGTAACTAACCAGAGAAGAGATTTGATTTCTTTTGTATGTTTTATCTCAAGTATTGGAAACAAGTACTGTTCTTTATACAATACTAATGACAACTGTTTTTCTCAAATCATTGGTCAGGCTAGATTTGCCAAACCAAAAAGAATTTATCTATGCATCTTTATTCCTAAGCAATCAGTTCACCTGAATAACAGTAAAAAATTAAATTTTAAGATAATGTTTATTTTTTCATATATCAAGATACCTAAAGATTCAAGAATAAAGTACAGCAATTCGAGGAGCATTCAGAAGCTGTTGTCACCCAAAGTCTGCTACATGTATACACAAAAACATTTCTGGTGTAAAGGATTGAATTCAGGGCTCTCTTCAATCATGTAAGTCTTTTAACTCCAACCTCTTCCTTCCTATCCCTCTACCTCACCCCCTCCCCCACTCTCCATTTCTCCCTAAATTTCACTTTCTTTTCTCCCAGTCAAGCTTCCTTTGAGATAGCCCTACAAAGTGGGATGTTGGCAGTCCTTCATTTTTCTGTCTGTTAACTGCAAATAAGGATGAGTTAGGTCAGAAAGGACTGGTTTGTATTTCTTTTCTTTTTTTTTTTGCCAGCCCCTCATAAGAAAAAGCTGTCATAAAGACTGCTTATCAGTTCCTACGCATGAGTTCCATACGTGTATATGTGTGTGTGCACATGTCTACGTGTATACATTTATATTTATGGAAGAGAGGAGAGGAGAGGAGAGGAGAGGAGAGGAGAGGATACTGTTCCTATTGCTTTCTTTGTGAAAATGAAAAAATAGGTTCAATAGGTTCAAAAAGGAACAACCTGACACATAACAGGATTTAGGGATTTCCCTAATATGTCAATATGTCATATACGTCAATTTCTGACATATATGTAGGTGACAAGTAGTTATAAGTGATGTCCAG